>BPLR01018405.1:0-64084 GCA_021605095.1 Caerostris extrusa | reverse complement strand
GAACAGTACAGAACAACGAAAAATAAAAAAAAGAACAGAGGAAAACAACAAAACATGCTGCAACTGAGTTCATTAATCTAACATATCTCTTGCCTCCCAATATCGCTCTGGCGAGAAAGGAAATTCTTTTCGAGCCGGACAGTGCAGTAGTGCGTGGAGTCCATGGCTTCCTCTCCAGAGCTGCATATCGGGAAGGAACAATTTGGAGTCTGTAAAGATGTTTACGCGAGCAGTCGTGTCAGTGGCTAGTCGGAAATGAGCGACTGCTCTACGCCTTGGAACGTATAGATTTGGGATGGCATTCTTCCAGGACTTTTAGGAAACGCGGTTATAGAGATCTTCTTGAGAGAGGTATAGAGTGGAAGAGTGGACTGGATAATATGTGTTAACCCAAATTAACTCGTTGTATATTTCGTACCTGAGTATCGGGATTTCGGCTTAGTATTGGATTGTCATTTTATTCTTATTTAGCACTTCAGCATTTTATTGTCATTTTAACAACACAACTTCTTAATTTAACAATTTTAGGTAGAAAAGGCTTTTGGCCATAAATATCATCATAACATAAATATTATATATATAGAATCCTGTATCCAGGCTAGTACGTTTTCCACTAAAGACTGATTTTGTAGCCTGTAATGAAAGGAAATGCTTTTATAAAAGTTACATATTTACTAAAGTTGTTAAGTAACGTTGAATTATGTTTCACTGCTTTAATCTTTCCTCAAATCTGAAAATTTTTAAAACAATTTACCGATTATGGTTTTTTCCTAAAAGGGACGTACTATAACCGCTGTTTGTGCATGGCTCAGCTAAAATGTGTATGAATGTGTATTTTCAAAGCATTAAAAAATTATATGTCTTACAAAAAATGTTCATTTATAAATTCCTTCACCGTAGAACAAACATTTTCATTTTGAAATCATTCCCATAAAATAAAAATTTTCTTTCATAAAAAATGAAAGTAGGGAAAACAGGAAAGACAAATTGATAAAAGTTTGATATTGCTCTGGTTTCGAAGCAACGGCTTTTAACTTTTCAGAATTCTTAATTGGAAACAAGGAGCAGTGGTGATGCCAAAACCAAAAACTTCTGTGTCTATACTGGTTGCTTAAAACCAAAAAAGACTAGAAAATCTCTAAATCTTTAGACTAGAACAGGGTCTCCAAACTTTCCAGCCTTAGGGCCATACTGATGCACCAGTAGTACCAAGGGGCCAAAAACGTTTTAATTTTTCTGCCCATTATCTGTAATTTCTCGACTAGTCGCCGAGCACGCGCTCTTGGCGACATACGCTTGCTAACTACAAACTATTGTCAGTGGAAAAATCACAATTACATAAATAATATTTTTGCAAGAGGATACCCCCGCAGTTTCATTCGTGTTAATTTAGCTTTTCGTTCTGAGGGAGTTTTCAGGATAAAAATCATATATTTGTTTCAGGATATATACATTCAAATATCGATATACATACATATGCGATATTCTTTTACCCCAACATAACTACCGAGGGTAACCGCGGGATGTTCACCTAGTTTATAATGTTGAAAGTGGGATTCATTTCACTTATTTGTTAGTTATTATGTTTAAGTTAAATTTTCTGCGTATTATGTTTGTCATTTGTGGGCCTGATAGCCGAATGGCTAGCGCTCTGGCCTTTGGTACCACAGTTATCGGTTCAAATCCCGGCTTTGCCATGGGTGTTTGTAGTGGTTCGGAGTCCACTTTAAGCCGTAGGTCCGGTCCTAATAGGATCGTAGAGCGCTGCGGTGCATTGTTACTCCGCGTCCGTTGCTTACCATCAAGTTACACGCGCCCCCTGTGTAATGCAAAATGAGTAACATCGGTGCAGCCCTTATGGCGAAGATCACGGTCTATTTGCCAGCTGCATTAGAAGAAAATGTTTGTCATTAAGCTTTAAATAGCAAGTAAATAAATTAGAGTTTTTATCATTCTGTGTATTTTTATCCAACTTATTACTGCAACAATAAGCTATTCGCTGCGCGGGCCTGGATTGATGACACTGGTGGGCCGGATTTGGCCCGTGGGCCGTAGTTTGGAGACCCCTGGACTAGAAAGTCACTTTTTAGGTGCAAGGAAATGAGAGAGAGGAGAACCTCTCTCTATATGTAAGTACGCCATTGGATCAAACTTCAATTTTAATCTCAAATTTTGTGATATATGTAGATACAATGTCGCATGCCCTCTGGGAATGATCATCCTGCATAACTCTGAATCTGCTACATATTCTCCACTGTAATCGCCAATGAATGCCAAAATATCCGTCACCGGAAAATTAAATGAAATATACAGGAATATTAATTATTCAGAAATTTAAAATGCCAAAAGAGAAGTTACGATATTTTTTATAAAGATTGTACTAAAAATAGCATGAACTGTACTGTACTAAAAATAGCGTGAACTTTACTGTACTAAAAACAGTGAACTGTACTAAAAATAGTCTGGTCCCTCCCTATAAGAGATGTATCTCTCCAGTAATGATATCATTTCAAAAAAATAATACCCCTTTCCCTGTTCCCATTCTAATCCCACATATCTTACGCTGAAGTTTAGCACAAGATATGTGGGATGATGATAAGATTTAATTAAATCTTTTAACAATGGATAAAAGATTTAATTATTAGTTTTTAAAATTTTTAAGAATAATTTTTAAAATTATTAGTAGAATTCTAGTTCTCTAATAATTTAATAATTATTAATTATTCACCCTAATAATTATTAATTATTAAATTATTAGGTACTTTTTTATTAGTATAACCTCCGTTACAGTTTCACTAACCTCATCGTCTAGTTTTTAAAATAACCGTCAAAGATCTTAAGGCATATGTAGCTTCATTGCGGGACATTGGCGGCACTTTGGCGACATGCGTTGGCGACTTATAGAAGAGAAAGTAATAATAAGAAAGTAACTATTATGTTTATCTATTTTGCCAACCTTCCATAATGAACTTGTTTAGATAATTAAACGATAGTTAAGTAATATAATACAGCGCGTTGCCCTATCTTAAAGGAAAAAAATGTTGAGACAAACATCACCCTCTTTTCCGTAGTAGAGTTGGCGTTACATCTCCCTTGGCTCCTTTTTCCCGAACGCATTTATTTAGAAAAAGTAAACGAGTAAAATTTCGAGAAATGCCTGAAATTCTTCTTATCCATACATTTATTTAACTATATGCTTACTAAAGATAAATAAATACAAAAAATATTGTTTTGTTTGTAACTTTGATTATTTTGTATGAAACGTAATAAACATTACAAAAGTTCATATAAATGATTATTTTATTTTTAATCATTTAGAAGGGAATAAATTACAAAAGAAAATTTAAAAGGTAACTATTTAGAAAATTAAATTTATATTTATTTACATCTAGGAAAAATTAATCATTTCTTTTGAAAAATCAGTGCACGATAGTAGGACATTTTTTTTTCTCTTTTGCGCCAAATGGCATAGAGTAATAATGGCCAACATTACAAATTGTCGCCAAAACCCCTCACACATGTTAAACTACAAAGTAAAAGTAACAGGACGAGTATGATCAAATGAGGAGTATGCTTGCAACAAACTGGCAACCCTGATGCGAGCTCTATTGTATTACAACTCTATGATTCTGATTAATAAAATTCTTTTGAAGTTTCTTTCATTATCAAATTCTTCTGATTTTTTTTTTTAATAAATTCTTAAGAATCTTATGAAGTATCTTATTAATAAAATTCTTTTTGATTAATTCTTAAAATTCTTTTGAAGATTCTTTCAGTCAAATTCTACTGAAATTCTTTTTGAAGATTCTTTCACTGTCAAATTTTTCTGATTAATAAATGAAATTCTTATGAATTTTCTGATTAATAAAATTCTTTTTGACGATTATTTCACTGTCAAATTCTACTGAAATTCTTATGAAGTTTCTGATTAATAAATGTGAAATTCTTCTGAAATACTTATGTAGCTTCTGATGAATAAAATACTTTTTGAAGATTCTTTCACTATCAGATTCTTCTAAAATTATTTTCATTTGATTTAATAAAAGTTTCTGATTAATAAATTCTTTTTTGAAAATTTTTCTCACTTTGAAATTCTTATGAAGTTTCTGATTAATAAACTTCTTTTTTTAAAAAAAAATTCATTTATCATAATTACGATTTATAATAAATTCTGATTAATAAAATAAAAGAAATGTCTTTAATTTTTATCAACCTGTCTTATATAAGAGATTTAAAATCGTTTCGTACACGTGTGATGTTAATCAGAAACGCATTAGACAGAATATTATTTTACTGTCTCATTTCGTTTCTTAGCTATGGTTGCTTAATTCATTGCATACGAAAAGTTTCTGATGAAAGCTGTGGTTTATTGTGCGTAAAATAGTTATTGCCGACCACATTTCGCTATTGCTTCATCTATACATAATTAACTTCCAAATTGTAGAAACATACAATCAGGTTGTTTGTTACAATTATACCTTTAAAAAACTTGATCTGCTTGTTTATTTTTATATTCCGAATTAGTATCGGCAGTTTTTATTAAGAAATCAAGAATTCTTAACCATAAACTCTTATTAGCATTCAGTATTTTGTAAAATAAGGAAAACTAACAGAAACTAAATTAAATGCTTTATTATTACTATTTCAAGGTTTTAATTTACATATGAACTCTATGCTTATGATTTCGGTGATCAGTAATCCTTAAGATTGATGAAATTGTCAATCTTTCTGAAACTAATTGAGCAATTGTCAAAACAAGTTTGTTTTATGTAAAACTATTCAGAAACAGTTGTTTATTTTAATGCATGATGGATTTTGTGTATATTTGAAAACATTGCAATCTTTTAGCTATTTTGTTTTTCAATGTTTTTTGTTCCTTTAAGTAACTTGCATTTTCTGAAGCTATTGAATTCTAAAATTTGAAAAGTCGTTATTTTGATTTCATTTTTCTATGGTAGTCCGTCTCTTCATATGTTTATTGTACTTAAAAAATATAAGGTATTTATAAAATCTCTTTATAATTAAAAACAATTATAAAGGCAATTGATGAGATATGTTCATCATATTTTTTTTTCTATGTATTCAGATGCTATTAAGGCTTTGTCACGTTGAATTTGTTTATTTCAGGTACTTTGAAGATTATTGAGGTACTGTTAAATGAACTCTGTACTTATGAAGAAAAAGCACAGTGGAGCATTTTTCTCCCGGAAGAGTTTTGGCATTTCATTCCCAGCTGAGAGAAATATATGTTATTTGGAAAGCATATAATAACAACCGTCACACAAATTTGACTGCATACGAGCTTTATTAAGGATAGTTATATTACATGCAATTAGTGTTTTTGTACTAATGAGAACAATCTGTCACTCAAATTTGATAGTAGATATTCGGTATCATGTATAATGAGACTCATAAAATTAGCGAATTCTGTGCGAGATTCACAGGTCGAATTAATTACAGAAGGAATATGAACTACACCATGAGTTATTCCATCATGATTGGTGATAGATCAGGAGCTGAGAAATGTTTATCCAATGAGAAGTGAGGGAAGCTGACGCCGTTTCTCTTGACAGATTGTCTTAAAAGGAAGTTATTTGGTGAAGAAGGAGAGAATTCTGCAACGAGCCGACCAGAAGTTGTTTTTCTTTTTTGCTCTGAAGTGACTGAAAAGATCAGAGTTTCTACCTGTTTTTCAAAGTGAACCCCTTGTGGTTTCGTGTATCATGCGGTGTGTTAATTAACGTCTGCCGCAGACCAGGCAATTAGATTCGACGTAGATTCGATAACTCTGAAAATCTCCGACTTTGGTGTGAATTGCACTTGTGATAAAATTTATATTTTTAATTTTTATTTCAGTTTATAATAATACAGTGTTCTGTATTTACATATATAGTGTTTGTAAATAAAACTTGAAGTGTTCCCATGTTCCCATGATCCTGAAAGTGGCCTCTTCTAGAAGCCGCTATAAGTGTAGTACAGGCCGAGACGTTGCATCACTGTGTATTATGGTTAATTACAATAAAATCGAAACTGCAGAAAATTATGGATAAGAAGCTATCAGTTTTCTTCCTTTTCTACATAGATATCACTCTCCCTAGACTTTTTCTATGGAGTTATTAAAGATATCGCGTATGAGATTACGGTAAAGGTATGGGACATCATTAATCTAAAGCAGAGGACCACTGATGGCAATGCCAATCATGGATGACAGTATGCTACAAGACAACATGGCTAGAAATCGAGTACTATTTTTGATATGTTTTATGCGACCAACTTATCCCATATAGAGATGCAATAAATTAAATTAACTTTAATTTAATTTAAATTTAATGTGTCAAAAATATTTATTTACATCTCATTTTGTAATAATATTCATTTATTTGTTTTTCGTTTAACTTTGCGATAAATTTTTGAAATTATAAAGGGGCTATATATATATATATATATATGCATATATTATAATTATAAAAAAATTATAAAGGGACTGTATATATATATAATTATAAAAAGCTATAAAGAGGCTATATAATTTCTTTGAGACAGTTTTAGATAAAAGATAAAAATAGAAAAAAATGATTGAGCTTTAATATTATAAAAGTTAACATTTATATATTAAACAAATATTTTTTTTTAATGCTTTTTTTTTTTTTTTTTTTAAGACTAGAAATTTAGATACTTTTTTAATAAAGCATTAGCCTAAATGCAGGATCCTTATACACGTAATTTTTTAAAACTTTGCATTAATTTATTGAAAAAAAAAATATTCCATTTTAAAAATTGCTCTAAATATTCATGTGGCTGTTGCTAAATATTAATTTAAAATATGCAAAAATTTTTGAAATAATTTATATTTCCGAGTAAATTTTGTTTGAGACATGAATATATAAAAAAATGAATAAAAAAAAAACTATTTTGAGGAATAATTTTAAGCTTGAATGAAAATTGAACTAAATACTTAAATATTTATGAAATTAATGAATTAATTTAATATAGGGCTGCATATAATTAATTAATTTTTTTTAAAATTTATTATTTAATTTATTTTTCTTAGCTTCATTTTTAATATTCTTTTTGAGGATGACCTTCGGCCAAATAACTGTGAGTAGGTACATGCGGTCTGCGGTTCTTACAAGTCTGTGAAACTTTTAATATTTATGAAGTTGTATTTATTTATATGGAATATTTTTGTTACGTTATTAAATTTGTAATAAATTGCTTCGTAAGTACTTTCAAATTAAAAACCAATTATTTATGAACTATGCATATCTAATTAAGCAACAAATGTTTACAAAATCATTTGAAATTCAAAAAAATGCACTTCAGAGGAATTAACAATCAACCTTGCATTTGCCATTATTTCCTTAAGCCAAATAAAACAACATCTTGTATGAAAGCTTGAATTTCTTTCGATAGCTGTGATTGGATTATTCATGGCTCCAAATCACAACGAGAAGTCAATGGTCAGTTAATCACTTTCAACCCCATTACTCGAACGCAAGTGTGCAGTCATGGCTAGAGAGTTGATCAAAATCTGTGTCCTTCCAACCAGAATGTTATTAGGTAGTCACTGACGATGCTTTTAATCTTTTCTTTTTATTGAAATCAGTGGTTTTTACTGCATTTATCGTTTTCAATACTGTTTGTGTTACATTAAAAACAATCAACAAAATATCTTACATAATACAAATACATGCGCTTTTTTTCCAAGAACATTATAAAGAATTGAAATTTATTAGATAAAACATGCCAATGCGAAAACCGCTGTTGTTTATTTTGGATTTTTGGATTGCCATGGGATTGAACCAAACTAAATCTGTTAATAATTAATGTAATTTCATGCATTCATAAGATAAATGCCAGATTAATTTAATCAGTGAAAATAGAAAAAATATTATGATTATTTTGTCCAACTACAACTCTGAAGTAAGACCACGGACCCTTGGTCTCTTCAGGGATTTGCCCTGGTTAATTTCTTCTGATACCTCCTGGTTAAAAATCTAGACAACGGCTACTTACGAAAATTCTTATTATAAAAATTGTAACCCTTAATGCATACATATTAATCGTTAATACACAAGTACCACTGATTAAGAACTAATGCATAAACAACTAGGTACAAAACTCTGGGCGTTACTCCATCAATAATAATGTGACTGTTAATGCTTATGTATAAGAAAGCCTGAACTTATGAACTTATGCATTAACGGCTCCTACAAATTCATGGCCCTTAATTCATAAATAATAATGGCCCTTATCTGTCAATATACGTGTGTCTTTGGTTATGAATTTTTGTAACGGCATCTTCAAAGTTAACTACACTCATGTCCATAAATTGAGGATAATTCAGAATCACACAGAAATTGAACTCTAAAATAAACATTTCACCTGTAGAATTATCACACACATCTTGAAGAAGAATATGCAAATTACAGGAAACCACCAGATGGCGCGGATAGTACGTCACAATGACGAGAGTGTAAGAGAGGGGTGTATAAGGAATGGTGGCAAAGAAGTGAAATTGTTCACAAGCTCTTTAAAAGCCTTTCAGTGCAATAACCGCATAGTTATGGCACAAAGGAAGCATTTGGGTGATTTTTACGTGGTAGAATTATCGGACGACTGGAATGTGGACGTACCCAGCTGGAAGTATCCGAGGAACTTGGAATCGCCCAGAGTGTCATCTCCAGGCTTTGGCAACGATTCCAAGATGATGGTAATGTGAGTAGATGTTACAGCACAGGTCGCCCCCGAGTTACAACGCCGAATGAGGACCGGTATTTAGCAGTTACTGCCAAAAGAAACAGACGGAGCACAGCATCAGACCTGTCTCGTCAGCTCTCTTCAGCTACCGGTACGACAGTTTCAAGGCAGACCGTGTACAGACGCTTAGGGCACATTGGTCTATATGCTCGTAGGCCTGTCAAATGTGTTCCACTTACCGCAACTCACTGTCTCCTGGCGATTGACCTGGAGTAGAGAGCATGCATTGTGGACACCGCAACAGTGGTCTTGCGTGATGTTTTCTGACGAGTCCAGGTTTAGTTTGCAGTCATACTCAGCCAGCATACTCACCGGACTTGAATCAATAGAGCATGTGTGGATATGCTTGGCCGACGAATTGCAGCCCGTCAACCCCCTCCACCTATCCACCTGTCGACCGGAACTTCGGATTGAATTGCTTGATGAATGGTGTAATATTCCCCAAGATCAGATTGATAATTTGATACTCAGCATGCCTAGGCGTTGTAAGGCCTGTATTGCATCGTCCGGGAGACATACTCCCTATTAACCGTCATACTAACATGTTATACTGTTTTTTGTAAATAGGTTCTTTTTTTGAAATTTGCTCCAGGGAGTAAAAATCTCAATTTTTATTAATTATGTCAAACATATAGCATCTTTTTTTGCTCTTTACCTTTTGTTTAATAAATAGACTTTACAAATAAGTCAAATTTGTTTTGCTTCTGTCTCTTTCTTTGCCTGAACTTCCTTATTCTTAATTTATGGACATGAGTGTAATTATTGGGAGTTTTAAGTTGTTTTATGCTGGAGTTTTCAGCTCTAATTCATTTGTGATTTATTATAAAAGCGATAAGTTAAAATTTGTGTATTTTTTACAGCTTAATTTAGCTCTATTTATTTCGAACTTTGTAAATTGTTAATTTAAACCACATTATTTATTTATTTGTAATTTAGTGTTTTATTATTTTGGTAGATGTTCAAATGAAAAGGTATTGGTGCTTTGCCAGTTTATATTTCCTCATTATGGCTTTTTTTTTTTATCGGTTACAATCTTTTCAAATTACATAGATTTCGTGTTCCAAACTGAAAATTGCTTTTATTTGTTTTTTAAAATCGCTTTTTATTTGTATGCTTTTTCTAAAACTCATGTATAATTATTTTTTTCATATATAAGGTTAATTTATTGGAAAGGGATATTAGCACCAAATCAAGGAATTCCATATAAAAGAATCAAAGTATTAAAGTACAACAAGTAATTTTTTACTTGTGTAACTTTTAAAAAATCTTATTATACTTTAAGGGTAATATATATATATATATATATATAAATCGGTTAAAACATAACAAATTTTTTTAAATCTCACACAAGTAAAAAAATTAGTAGATTTCGTACAGTACAAATTGTATGTGAGCAGTGAATGGTTAAGAACCAAAGTAAAAAACAGTTCAAGGAATTCTGTAAAAAAAAAACCTCTTAAAATACAATATAGCTTGTATATAAAAAATTACGTATACAAATAAAGTATATACTTATATATAAATAATACGATTAAAAAATTTTTCATAAAACTCGCTTGAGTAAGGAAGTTAGTACAGTTTTAAAACTGCACACATTTTATATACAATGTGAACGATTAAAATACCTTAAAAGAACGTAATTAACATTAATTCAAGGAATTTCGTAAAAAAGAAGAAACAAACTATTAAAATGTAACAAAACTTGTATATAAAATATAAACGATTAAAAGATAGCATTTTCTTTAAAGTTACTTCAGTAAAAAAGTTATTTCAGTTATAGTGCATCACAAATTGTATACAAACTGTGAATGGTTAAAGTACTTTAAAAGAACTTAGACAAACATCAATTCAAGGAATTCTGTAAAAAGAAATTAGTTGTTAAAATACAACAAGTCTTGTATATAAAAAATTACTGATTAAAAGAAAACATTTTCTTTAAAAGTTACTTCAATAAAAAGTTAATACAGTTATAGTACAGTTAAGTTATTTCAGTAAAAAAAAATTTGTACATTTATAGTATAGCAAAATTGTAAATGAACTATGAACGGTTAAAAAAGAACCTAAAAATAAATATCAATTCAATGAATTCTGAAAAAAAATCTGTTAACTCTTAACGCATGTATATAAAAAAATAAACGATTAAAAAATTACATTTTCTTTAAAAGTTACTACTGTAAAAAAAATTAATACAGCTATAGTATAGCACAAATTGAATATAAAATTAAAATATTATATTATATATATGCGATAATTTATTATAAGTAATAAATTATTGCATATAAATTGCGGTTAAAGTTCCTTAAAAGAACTTAAGTAAAAATCCGTTCAAGAAATTCTGCAAAAAAAAAAATACAACAAAGCTTGTATATAAAAAAATAAATGATTAAAAGATAACATTTTATTTAAGATTTACTTTAGTAAAAGTTAGTACAGTTACAGTACAGCGCAAATTGTATATAAACAGTGAGCAGTTAAAGTATCTTAAAAAAGAACCTAAGTAAACATCAATTCAAGGAATTCTGCATAAAAGCAGCAAACTGTTAAAATACAACTATAAATTTAAACGATTAAATAAAACATTTTTCTTAAAAGTTAATTTACTAAAAAAATTAGTACAGTTATATAATAGCACAAATTGGGAATGGGTTAAAGTACCTTAAAGGAGTCTATGTAAACATCAGTTCAAGGAATTCTGCATAAAAGAAGCAAACTGTTAAAATACAGCAAAGCTTGTAAATAAAAATAAAAGACTAAATTAAACTGACTAAATTAATAAAAAAATGACTAAATTAAATTAATTATTAAATTAAATTAGGACTAAATTAAATTTTTCTAAAAATTACTTCAGTAAAAAAAAACGTTAATTCAGTTACAGTACTTATACAGTACAAATTGCATATAAACTGTGAACAGTTAAAATTACATCAAAAACATTATTTTCACTTTCTAATTGTGTTTCTGATTGGGAGCATAAAATGGAAAATACATCCATAGTTTGAAAATAAAGAAAACGTTTATTTAATTATATAAAATGACTTCTTGAATTTCCATGTTGCGTTGAGATGAAACGTTTTCATGTCAGGCACGTCGTGTTTACGGAAATAGGCTCCATATGATCTGAATTTTGCTGATTTTAACCCTTTTTTGTCCTTAAACAATGGGTATAATCTCGGCGAAATCTTCGCATATCATTTCAAGGAAACTTTCTTATCCTTTTAATCAGAGTCATTTCGTATGATTATTTCTTATTTATTTAAAAAGTTACATAATACTGAAATAAAGATACGCATTGTGCTAGGACTAAGCTACTTTTATTCGGAATAAATGACGAGTAGAAAAATAAATAATAAACTGGAAAAATCTGATTTATTTAAAAAAATACATATAATGAGTATAAAATGTTTTTTTTTTACATATAATGATTATAAAATCATTAAAAAAATTTTTTTGGGGGGCATTTTAATTAGTGTATTGCATATGAGTAAAACTTACCTTTTCCAAAGATTCAGTAAATGATGCATACTAATATCATTGATATTTTTCGTAATATATAACTCAAGAGCCAAAACATTATGACCACCTGTCAATAACGAGTTGGCCCACCTTTGACGCGCAACACAGCTTCAACCCGCTTGGCATGGCGCCACCACTTAATACCAGTTAAATACCACTTCCACCTGATCACGTGCCTTCCACGTCATCCAGGCGAGTTCATTGAAAAATGTAGGGGTGGTCATAATGTTTTGGCTCTTGAGTGTAAATGTCGTTAATCTGTAATAATAAATGTATGCATATACGTATATTGTAACGTCTTGGCCTATACTAGACTTATAAATGCTTCAATAAGAGATGCACTTTTAGTTCATGGGAACACTTTAATTTTTATTTACAAGTATTATATATATATATATATATATATATATATATATATATATACAGAACACAAATTTACAAAAATTAAAATTAAAGATAATTTGATTCTTAAGTGTAGTTCACTCCAAGGACGGAGATTTTCAGAGTTCTCAAGTCTACGATGAATCTAATGCGCTGGTTAATTATCACACGGCGTAATACAGTAAACCGGCAATGGGCTCACTCCTAAACAGGCGTAATCTCTGGCCTGTTCAATCACTTTCGAGAAAAAAAGAAAAACAACATTTCTGGTCAACTCGTCGCAGAACTCTCTCCCTTCTTCACTAAAAAAAACTTCCTTTAAAACAATCAGTCAAGAGAGGGGGCTCTCTCTCCCTTCAGCTCCCCTCACTTGTCAATGGAAAGACATTTCTCATCTCGTGGTCTATCCCCATCACAGTGGAAACAACTCATAGTATAGTTCATATTCAATTTGCAGTTATTTCGACCTGTGAAGGTCGACAGACATTCGCTGATTTCCACATTATACATGATACCGAATATCTGCTGTCAGATTTGAGTGACAGGTTGTTCTCATAAGTACAAAACACTAATTGCATGTAATATAATTACAAAAACTACTTCAGATAAAAAATAAAAACAACAACTCTGGTCGACTCGTCGCAGAACTCTCTCTTGTTCACCAAAAATCTACTTTAAGACAATCCGTGAAGAGGGGGACGCGGTTTATCACTAATCACGATGGAACAACTCATGGTATATCAATTGGTTGTTATTCAATCTGTAGACACTCATTGCACAATTTCAATCTGCACAGACATTCGCTAATTTCCTGAGTCTCATTATACATGAAACCGAATATCTTCTATCAGATTTGAGTGACAGGTTGTTCTCATTAATACAAAAACACTAATTGCATGTAATATAACTACTCACTATAAAGCTCTTCTTCTGTCAAATTTGAGTGATAGTTTTATTATATACTTGCCAAATAACATGCATTCCTCTCTGCTGGGAATGAAATGCCAAAACTATTCTCGTGAGAAAAAAATGCTGCAATATATACGTTACATTTAACTGAAATAAAAACATTTTAAAATCTTTCAAAGTGTCATTATATTGCTTATATATTTGGAGAATAACATGATTCTCCATAACTGCGTGCCTTTACTAATAACATTACCTCTTTTGCAGATTTAAAAACATGTCAGCTTTCTATAAGGGAAAAAAATTTATATAAAATTATTATCTCGTATTTTTATGGAAATCGAATTAAATTAAATAAAGACATGATTTCCAATGATAGAAAAGCATTGCCTTCCTCTAAGACTTTTAACGTTAACTTTCCCCCGCGTTTGAGTGCTGTATGAGAGAAAATACAAAAAACACCCACAACGATTAATGACGAGAAAAAATAAATTAATGTAAAATAATTTTTATATCTTTATTAAATTTTTCTTTTACATCATCTAAGAAAAAATGTTTATAAAAAAAAGTAAAAGGAAGAACTTTTCCGCATTCGTGTTGAATGAGAGAAAACTAGAAGAGTCCCACAAGGATTTATGAAAACAAAATTAGTTCATGTAAAATGTTTCTTTATATCATAGAAATTTTTTCTACATTAGCCCCATATATTTGCATGTAACTTTATTTGTATAAAACGTTGCTTCTTGAAAGTCTTATAGGGGTAACTTTCCTCATCTAAGTGTGGTAGGAGAAAACCCAAAAATTTCCACACACAAAATAATCTAACTATCCTTGAGGTGGTTACGCATGTTGCCTCAAATGCAATCGTGTTTCTTTGTTTCTGTAAACAGTAATTACATCGCACGCCACAAGTGGAATTGAACATGATCTTCCATACACAAATTTTCACGGGGCCCATTACTGTTATTTCATATAAAAACAACAAATTTTCTGAACATTCTCTTATATTTTTACGTTATTAACTCATTAACAATTCACACAATGAAATTAATAAAAATATTTAAAAAATTCATAAATATCTCATGTTATTTCATTAACAATTCAGACATATTAATAATTGTTAAGTTTTGTTATACGCAGCTGTTTATGACCGATTAAAATTGTTAAAAAATATTATGTAAGCGCTATAAAATAGTTTTTAACAATTACTTAAACAATAAGGAAATATTTTTAAGCAATATATATTTTAACAATATTCAATAAATTAATAAAATTTAAAATATTTATAGTATTTTTAAACATATATTAAAATTTCATGTCTTTAATGCAACAGTGGTTTAAAAAAATAGTTTTTTGGTTTACATAGATGGCGCCCCTGAGAATCATTCCGCGGAACATCCTGATTGGCTGAATTCGAATAATGTGATTAATGTTTTATATCACACCAATAAATAATCTTTTTTATGATGTATCATGGATTAAGCGTATATTATCAAAATGATATTCAATATGAAGCATTTTTGTTACGAGATAATCTTGCAAATCTTGTTCTGTAAATTTAAAACAAAAATTGTGTTTCCATCAATTTTGTTCAAGTTTTATTCGCTTATGATAATTTAATTGCTGAAAAAGTAACAGTAAGTGTAAAGAAAGTTGTGGAATGTTTCGAAATAAAAAAGTAAAATAAATTACATACTTTCAACGCTTAACTATCGGTTTATGTACAAAAAATATTTCTGAATATGTTGTACAGAATTTCTGCTTAAAAAATTGAAACTTTGTTAAATAAAAAATATTTGAGGAGACTTTTTCAATATTTTATCAATGCATTTCCAGTTTTTCATTTGAATTTTTTTTTCTTTTGAGGAGAAGGTAGTTAATAACCATTTTGAAATAAATATAGAAATGATGCTTGTAAAATTTTAAGCATTTACTTAAAATTTTACTTCCATAAACTAAAAGAAGTTATTCAATCATATAAAGAAAATATTTAAGCGCTTTTAATAAGAACTTATTCCTTGACATCAGAAATTTTTTAATATTATTGGTATTCAGGTGGCCGAGTGATTATCTCTCTGGTACTCGCTGCCACTGGTTTTTGATTCGAGTATCTGTGGTGCCACGGATATTTGTTGGGATTCGGAATCCATTTTAAAACGTAGCTGATGGTCTAATATGGCTGTTTAGTAGCATTACGTCGTAGGGCTGACAACCTTAAATTTCGTCTCGTAAACTGTAATTTGTGGCCTGGTAGGCAATTGGCTAGCGCTCTGGCCTTTGGTATCACTGGTTTCAGTTTCGAATCCTGGCGGTGGCATGGATGTTTGCGAGGGGTTCGGAATCCCATTTAAACTGTAGGTCCCTGTCTTTTTAGCTCAAAGTGCGCATAAGATGACCGTAGAGCCACAAACCAAACCAAAACGTAATCTGTCAGTAGGTCTTGGCCACAATGGCGCTATTGCGCCAATGATGATGATGATGATTGGTATTCAAACAGCATTACAACCCAATTCAATGGTAAAATTCGCTGATGCAGCTATGTTACAACCATTGGTTTCAGAAACGAGGAGATCCGACAATGACTTTGAAAGCTTCTATAAGCGTCCCACGTCTGCAATCCGGTTCTCTGGTAAGGGTTTTCACATGCAACTGCTTTGGGATGTTGTATTTACACAAAATCATAAAATGAAACTTTCTAAATACAATGCTTAAATAAACAACAGCATTTATTATAAAAGCAAGAAATAGTAAATAATGTCCTGCAATACATTTAATAGTAAACAATACCTTATAATACATTTGATAGTAAACAATTCCCTATAATACATTTAATAGTAAACAACAACCGATTTGTGGCCTAATGGTAATGTCCATAGCTTGTGTGCTGAAGAATTAAGGTTCGAATATTACTTGACGTTTGTTTCAGTAAATGTTTTCTGGAAAGAGGAGTCTCGATGGTGATAGTGACAACATCTGTAAAAGCACATCGCATGTACACTCCGGGTTTTCTCCTCTATGAGACGAAAATGCGTGGTAGCTACCTTAAAAGTTCTTTCCATTGGCACTGCGACCTTCCTTCATAATCTATAATATGTGTTGTTCGTGGCGTAGAACACGTGACCTAACTGATGTGGGGAAAAAATTCTTTAACCTACACTCAAACCTATTAAAATCGCACAAAAACTAATGTTAGTGAGCTTGTAAAATTTATTAAAAATAATTTTAAAACTATATTTCAAAAAGTTATAATATTTTAATTCGACATTTATGAAATAGATTATTTAATTTTTATCACTATGATAAACAGCCTTTCAATTATGAAATGTAAATATATGTAGAAGTACGAGAAGATTTATTCAGGACTTATTACGTATTACGTTATTTACGAAATATAATATTGCATAAAAGCACGTAATATTCTGCAATATTACGAAATGTAATATTGCAGAATATTGCATAAAAAACAATATTAATGTATATGAAATTATTAATAAAATATTGTATTATGTAGTAATAAAATGTATTATGTATTAAATTGATTTTCTAATAATTGATTTGTCCGATTTATGTTTCAATAATTTCGAACAATATTTTTTGGTTAATAAAACAAATATAAATGTATTAAATATAGAAAATATAAATTTATTATAAAAATATAAATGAATAGAAACATCAGATTGGTTTTGTATAAATTAATAAATTGATTAAGAAAAAATTAAGTAAGAAATAATTTAAAAGAAATTATTTTAAAAAACACTGTTTTTTTTATGTAACCACAACACTAAACAAATACATTCTTTGAAAACATTTATTTTTTATCCATTTCGGCGCCTACTTTATTTAAAGTTGATTTTTGATAAAAAAAATTCATAACTTAAGCCAAAGGCTTAAAATTACATTTTGTGTTGAAGGAAGATTAATATAAATATGTACTAGTAAATAATTTATAAATGTATAAATGCATATAAAAATTTATAACCTAAACATTCATTTATTAGTACATGCATTTTATATTATTCTTTAACAGAACATGTAATTGCCAAGTCTCTCACCAAAATTTGTTTTTTTTTAAATTAAAAATCAAATTTTAATACAGTAAAACTAGTGGGCAATAACTGTTTTTGTGATGTTCAATGTCGCATCTTTCTTCAAATTTTGAAATTAACCTTTGATGTTTTCGTATATAGCTTAAAATACAACAATATAACTCGGATTCATATTAATTAACGCTATTTCTCTTTTTCACAGTTAGAAATAGAATTTTATATCATCTGCTTTAGAATATTTTTCATCATTCTTAACAAATTTTATTTTGCTTTGTAATAAAAAATTTGATTCCATGTTCTTTGAAAATATTTGTAGTATTTGAAATTCTGGAGAAGTCATAGTGATGAAGTAATTAAACAAATCTAAAATCTAATTAAGTTAGCAAGGAAGACATGGAGGGCAATCTTCTGGTTCTCATGGAGCAAAATCTCCTGTCTCCAAAATTAAGAAAAAGAAAAATTAAAGAGACCTAAAGGTAAGTTTAAAAGCATAAATAAGATTGTCCAGTCATCCTCAATTCCCAGCGAACATGGAATACAAGATAGGTGGAAATCATGGAGACAAGGAGGACACAGAGGACAATCTTCTGGCGCAAAGTCTCTTGCTTCCAAAATTAAGAAAAATAAATATTAAAGGGTAGATTAAAATTCACAAAGAGAATAAAAAGAAGAATGCCTAGTCATCCCCAACTCTCGGTGAGCATAGAATGCAAGGTATGTGAAAAAGCATGGTGACAAGAAGAACATGGAGGACAATTTTCGGGTTCTAATGGAGCAAACTCTCCTGCTTCCGAAATGAACAATAAATAAATAAATAAAAAATAAAAATAAAAGTGTTAAACTGTGATAATAAGCCAAAATGTAAATTTCATTCGTTTAAGTGATTCAATCCTTTTTCACTAAGTAAAATTGTTTTTGGGGTGCGCAGTAGATCTACCTCCCCCTTGGTGCACCTGGTAACACTTTTTAGTGGCTAAAAGATCTGCAACTTGGCATTATGTCTTCCTCCAAATATCTCATCAAAAGATCATTTAAAGTCCACGCTCAAGAAGATCTCTATAACCGCGTTTTCCCAAAAATCCTGGAAGAATGCCATCCCAAATCTATGCAATGGTCAAGGTGTAGAGCAGTCGTTGTTTCCGACTAGCCACCGGACATGACTGCCTGCGAAACCATCTTTACAGACTCAAAATTGTTCCTTCCCCGATATGCAGCTCTGGAGAGGCCATGGACTCCACGCATCTACTGCACTGTCCTGCTCTGAGCAAGACTTTTCTCGCCGAGCGATATTGGGAGGCAAGAGATATGTTAGATTAATGAACTCTGTTTCAGCTTGTTTTGTTGTTTACTCTGTTTTTATTTTTGCTGTAACTGTTCATAATCTGCCATTGGAAAAAAAAAAATTGTTTTTAATCAATTGGTCAATGTTACCTTTTCTTCGTTTCTTATAACATTCAAGATAACATTTACCTGTTTCTACAATTTGTTGTTTGACTTCAACGATGCCACGTGAGTCAAAAATCTATTCAAATTTATTATCCTTGATTTATTTTTGTTATCTTTCATTGAATCAGATGGTGGACAAAGAGTTTGGCTGCCACGCGTTAAATGCAGCCTTACAAAAAAAAAAAAAAAAAATTGGATTTAGTTTACTGTATGCAGGAGCCAACCAAATTATTTGGTATAAGATCTGGTGCGGATAATTTAGAACTTGATTCTTCAATGGATAAAAGCATCTTCAAGCCTATTTAAATGTATGTGATATAAAGAGACTTGGAACCATAAAATACTGATATAATAGAGCGCGCATCAATGCTGCCAGGCAAGCATACTCCTCACGTGAAGATATACCTCGCGCGACTTTTACTGTGTAGTTTAACATATGCGATAACTTGGTAGTGAATTTTGGCAACACTTTTTACAGTTGGCGTGAAAAGAGAAAAAGGTCTACTAGCATACAACGATTTTCAAAAGAAATGCTTCATTTTTTTTATTTGTTTTAGCTATAAATAAGATAAATTTAATTTTTCTAAATATTTGTCATTTATATTAACATATTTATTCGCATTAACATATGCGATGATAGCTTGGCGAGGTTTGGCAATACAACGGTACAACGGTTTTCAAAAGAAATACAACGGCAATACAACGGTTTTCAAAAGAAATGTTTCATTTTTTTAACTTTAAATAAATGTCAATTTTATTTTTCTAAATATTTTTCATTTATATTCTATTTATAAATTTTCTTGTGTAAATTATTTCTTCTAAAATGATTAAAAAATAAAATTCTTCATTTATATGAACTTTTTGCAATGTTTCATTATATTTCATACTAAGTGATCAGTGCTATAAACAAAATAGCATTTCTTGTATAGATTTATCTTTAGTAAGCACATATTTCAATAAACTTATGACTTGATAAGACGAACTTCTGGCACTTTCAGAATCGCTTCGTAACATGTTTACATTTTCTAAATAAATGAACGCAGGGATATAGGAGCTAAGGGGCGATGCACCGCCAATTCTAGTAAGGAAAGGAAAGGAAATGCTTATCGCAACATTTGATTTCTTTAGAAAATTGGGGAACGCGCTCTATTTTTATTATTACTCTATGCTTGGGATTCATTAATCTTTGCACCTGCCCTGTCAATGCAATGGTGTCATTCAACGATATCTAGATGTTTCAAACTATTTGTATACAATCATTAAATCAACTTACGTATTCAAATTTCACGATCTCAAAGTAGATAACTTGTAGAAAATACGATATTTATGATATTAACTCCGAAAGAAGAATATGACTAAGAAGAAAAGTATTTTTATCATTAATATTAGACAAAAAAAAAATTAAGATGTTATTTTCTAGTTCTTTAGGGATTATATAAAAAAGATGATTTAGAAATGCCGATAGTGAAAAAGAAGAATTATATCGAAACGATAAATCGTTAGTGCTTATTTATGTAAACCGGTTGAATATTTTTTTGTTTGTTTTAATATAGATAATTTTAATATTGCTTTTAAAAAATTGTATTAAAAAAAATAAATGCAAATTTATAAGCTCTAATTTTACCATAACTTTTAACAGAATTTTAAGAGAATTTCTTAAGAAAATTTTTGAAAGATATCATTATATTAGTTGGTATATAGACTAGTATCATATTATATTAGAAATATGTCTCCTTAGTTTTCTGGCGGCCTGATGGTCAATTGGTTATTCTCTGACTTTTGGGGCTTCAAGTTCGAATCTTGGCCGTGGCATGAATGTTTGGTAGTGCTTCGGTATCGATGTTAAACAGGGGCCAAAATGGCCGAGTGTCTAGCTCTCTGGCTCTCGGTACCACAGGTTTCGGGTTCCAGTTTCTGCGGTGCCATAGATGTTTGTATTGATTCGTAATCCGCTTTAAGCCGTAGGTCCCAGTCTCATATGACTGTAACAGAGTAACGGAGCCCAACAGACTTCTCTCGCCTACATCATTCCCAACTTGTAAAGGGGCAACTGTGCTCTAGACATAGTGATGTGGTGTGGTGTAGTAGTATTATCCATGTTAAACTGTAGGTCCCGGTCTAATTAAACCTAAAGTGCACAAAAAATAAACGTGGAGCCCCAAACCCAACTCAAATATATATATTTTTCGAGTTGGGTTAGGGGGCTCTCTTTTCTATAGCTTTACGGCTACAGTGATTTTTAAAATTGCAGGGCCATTTGTATATATTTTCTAAAATCTCCTCTTTTCAGTTATTCAATAAATATTTATAAACGTTACACACCAAATAAATACATTTTTAATAATATAACTACAGAATTGTTAATATAATTGTTAATTTATTATTGTAATTTTCTTAATAATATTATTGAACATATCAATATTTCAGGAGATATATATTGTAGAGTTTACGGAAATAGCAATATATTTAAAATGAAAATGAAAATAGTTTTTTGGCCCAAACTTCTGTAATATTTTTAAAACAAATTTAAATATTTTTTAATTGAATGTTTACAGAATTTTCCTAATAGAGTAACAAACTCGAAGCAATTTTAAAGGAAAAATGATCAGATACTTTCATATGTCATGCAGCAAAATGTTGAATTTGGAGACACGTTGCCTTCAGAAATCTTTACCGGATAACAAAAAAAGCATATATTTAAAAATAATTATACAGAGAGATGACTTAATGTGAGAAAATTACAGAATTGATAAACATAAAAGACATTTTTTAGGCACGGAGTAAACAGGAAGTCGTTCAAGATCCTCAAATGCACGCTGTAAGAAACAGAAGGACAGACGTCGCGTCTTTCTTTGGGATAATTTTAGACCTCAAGACACTGACTTCAAGCTGAAAGAGAGAAAAAAAAAGAAGTTCTCAATGGAACAAAAAGAATTTCTTTTCCAATCCTTAATTAGTTGCAATGTTAATTATCTTTTTTTTTTTACTCATAAATATGTAGACAGTCAGTCGGCATACTGGTCTGTGAAATAAAAGTCTGTAAAAGAATTATATATTTTTCATAAGAGTACATTATCCTTTTTTACAAATCTTTCCCAAATCGAATTATATAATTGGCAACTATCTCATCTATTAAGCAAGTAATATGGAATTTGTATAGCCATTTCATAAAGCAAGCAATATTCTGTAGCCATTTGATAAAGCAAGCAATATTCTGTAGCCATTTGATAAAGCAAGTCTTATTCTGTAACTATCTCATAAAGCAAGCAATATTCTGTAACTATTTCTAAAGCAAGCAATTTCTGTACCATTTTATAAAGCAAGCAATATTATTTAGCCATTCTAAAGTAACAATATTTTGCAGCCATTTAATAAAGCAAGCAATATTCTGTAACTATTTCATAAAGCAAGCAATATTCTGTAGCCATTTGATAAAGCAAGTAATAAATTTGTGTAGCCATTTCATAAAGCAAGCAATATGGAATTTGTGTTGCCATTTGATAAAACCAGTATTATGGAATTTGTGTAGCCATTTCTTAAAGCGAGTAATATGGAATTATAAAAATTAACAAAACAACAGGGGCAATATTACAGTTTACATGTCAAAAATTAGACATATGTATCCTTCTTACAAATCTATATTTTTTAATGAAAATTGCAAGGAATTCTCGTGCATATGAGGCATCACTAAAAATGCTTATTTAATCTTACGTTACAAATATTTGGTTGCCATCTAAAATACTATATTGGGATTCTTATATTTTTAAATTTAAAAGAGTTAAATTGCATATTATTATCATTAATTAATAAAATAATTGAATTTTTTTAAACATCCAATTAAAGTTACAGTATTTTTTTTTATTTTAATGTATGTAGAATTAATGGAGAATTTTTATTAATTAGTATTAATAAAATATGTCTAATTAGTTTTAACCTTAAAAGAGTTAAATTGCTTATTATTATCATTGATTAATAAATAATAATAATTTAATAAATAATAATAATAATAATATAAATAATAATTAATATTAAATAATATTTAGTAATTTATAATTACTAAAATTATTGATTTTTTAAAATATCCAATTAAGTTTTTTTAATGTATGTAGCATTAATGGAGAATTTTAATTTATTAATATTAATAAAATCCTGCTAATTAATTTTATTGATAAAATAATTATCCAACAAAATTAATAATTAACTTTAACTTTAAAGGAGTTAAATTGCTTATTATTATCATTGGTAGGTAATAGAACTACTAAAATTATTGAATTTTTTTTTTTTTAAATATCCAATTAATTTTATTTAATGTATGTTACATTAATGTGGAATTTTCATTAATTAGCATTAATAAAATTCTGCTAATTAATTTTATTGGATAAATGATTAATTACTTGTTTTATGAAAAGATAATTATTTACTAATAATACGAATTTTCCTCGTTATGGCCTCCATGTAAAAGTCGTTAAATTTACGGTGAGTGAAAGTACTGTTTAAAAAAAAAAAAAAAAAAAACTGTGCTCCAGTTTAAGTTTAATCTCATCATAGGGTTAATGAGTATTCTTACAAATTTGAGTGCACAAATTTTCCTTTTACATTGCATATGAAAAACCCATTTCATGCGTCTTTGCACACAAAAGGCATCTGATCTCACTTAATACTTATTTAAGGATAATTACAATCAAGCGATACAATTGGTTGGAAAAAAAAATTCATAAACCCTCCACTAGCATCAGAAAAATGCATCACAACACACCCCTTCTAGTTACGGATCGTAGAATCCAACTCATAATCATGCGATTAAAACGCAAACATCGCTGTTCTATTTGGAAACATGGAGCAAAATAGAATTAAAAAAAACAGCCACAGCAATCATCACGTCGAACGCTTTCAAAACTAGGTGAATGCTACCAGAAATAGGCCAGTTCATTGTCCCTTTCAGTTACGGTGAAAGTGAAAAGAATTTTCTGCGTTGTTTTCTTTTATTCCTTTTTTTCGGGGCAGGCTTTCTCTGTTGTTCTTTCTATTTTATTTATTTTTTTTTATATTCGATAATCCTCTTTATTATCTATTCTTTGTAACAATGTGACTATATCGTCTGCTTTTTCGCTTAATGTAAATGGCTTCATTCTAAGCTTTCGTTTGTGTTTGTTTGTTTATTTAGTTACACGGAATGGCATCGACATGGTGAAGGGGAAAAGTAAAAATAAATAAATAATAAAAAAAAAAAAAAAAAAGTAAAAGTTGAAGGATTGGGGCGTTAGTAGGGCATAAAATTAAACGATTGCCTCAAAACTGTACCGTGGAATCGCATCTTTTTTTTTTTTTTTTTTTTAATTTCATTGTTGCCCGTAAGGGGAATTTGCTTGTCAAAAATGGGGACGGAATTGTGGCTATTAAAAGAACATTTGCGTTTTATGAATTTTGCAATTCTTTGGTTGAATTATTCTATTTATTTTTAAATGAAATTTAAAAAAAGAAAAGTTTCGTAAATAGTTATTTACGGCAATTTGTGTGTTGTTTCTTTAACAATAACCAGAAAACTATTTATTTATATAATTTTGGATGTTGTTTTGGAAATTTTTTTTTGTGTTACTAAAACATGAATAAGTAAATTGTGTAATACAATTTACAAATCCAAAGTTACAGTATGATTTTAAAAAAATTGATAAAACAGTTTTTAAATTTAAAATTTACGAAATATTCTTCAGTTATTTTGATAAATCGAATTGACTATCGATATTCGAATATCGATAAATCGATCAATATCGAATATCGAATTCGATAAATCGATCATTATCGTAAAAATTATTCTTAAAGTTACATTAAAATCAGTCTATAGAAAACTATTATATTTTTTTAAAAAAGAATTAAAAATTATATAATATATTATAATAAAATTAAATTTTCATTGTTTATGCGATTTAATAAATAATATTGAGTATTCTAGAAATTCTGCTTGAAATATAAACAGCATATTTTAAAATGTAAATATTTTAAATTGCACTTTTTAAAACTGTACCGTGGAATTTCATCTTTTTTAATTTCATTGTTGCCCGTAAGGGGAATTTGCTTGTCAAAAATGGGGACGGAATTGTGGTTATTAAAAGAACATTTGCGTTTTATGAATTTTGCAATTCTTTGGTTGAATTATTTATTTTTAAATGAAATTTAAAAAAGAAAGGTTTTCGTAAATAGTCGTTTGTGGCAATTTGTGTGTTGTTTCTTTAACAATAACCAGAAAACTATTTATTTATATAATTTTAAATCTTGTTTTTAAACATTTTTTTTTTATGTTACTAAAACATGAACAAGTAAATTGTGTAATACAACTTACAAATTCAAAGGTACAGTATAATTAAAAAAACCCGATTGACAAAACGGATTTTTTTAATTTAAAATTTACGAAATATTTATTATTTTGTAATACATTTGTTATTTTGATAAATTTAATTGACTATCGATATTCGAAATATTCGAATATCGACATTCTAAAAATTCGAATATCGTTAAATTGATCAATAACGATTCGAATATCGAATTCGATAAATCGAATTAATTCACTAAATTAATTATTTTTATAGTTACATTAAAATAGTTCTGTAGAAAACTTTTTTTTTTGTATTAATAAAAAAAGATTAAAAAAATATAAATATATTATAATAAAATTAAATTTAAGTTGTTTATACGATTCAATAAATAATATTCAGTATTTTAAAATTCTTCTTGAAATATAATAATCATATTTTAAAAACTAAATATTTTAAATTTACCTTTTAAAAACTGATATATAATTAAATTATTTTTTCAATATCTTTCATAAAAATAAATAGCTTTTAGTATAAAAAATTGAAATATTCTGAAAAGTGACAGGATATTAATTATTGTAACTATTCATATTAATGAATTATTATATTTATTTTTAAATGAAATAATCGAATTTTTCTTTAATATTGATTCGAAATTTTAGAATAAGATTTAGTATAAATCGATTATCGATTCGAATATCAAATTCGAATATCGAATTCGATAAAGCGAATTAGTTCAATATTGTATAGGAATATTGTATCGAATTAATTAAATATTGTAAGAAATTATTTTCAAAGTTACATTAAAATAGTTCTATAGAAAAAAAATTTTGTATTAATAAAAAAAAAATAAAAAAATATATAATGTATTAAAATAAAATTAAATTTAAGTTATTTATACTATTCAATAAATAATATTCAGTATTCTAGAAATTTTTGAATTATAAACATTATATTTTAAAAACTAAATATTTTAAATTTATTTTTAAAACTAATATGTAATTAAAATATTTTTTCAATACCTTTGATGAAAACAAAATAGTTTTTAGCACAAAAAAAAATTGAAATATTCTCAAAAGTAATACACTTATAGATTAACTATATTTGAAATTCAAAAGTAAAATTAAAAATAATTAAAAAAACTGATTGACAAAACAGATTTTTAATTTAAAATTTACCAAAAATTTTCAATAAATCAAGTTGGCTGTATTAATTCAATTAAAATTATTTTTAAAGTTATATTACATTAGATGTATTTTTAAAATAAGGTATTGAAAAATATTTTAATTATATATTAGTTTCAAAAAGTAAATTTAAAATATTTAGTTTTTAAAATATGATGTTTATATTTCAAGAAGAATTTTTAGAATATTGAATATTATTTACTGAATCATATAAACAACTTAATTTTAATTTTATTATAATATATTCTATAATTTCTTAATTCTTTTTTTTTTTATTAATAGAATAAAAATTGTAAAAACTATTTTAATGTAATTTTAAAAATAATTTTTTTTTTTTTTATAATTAAAGTAGTTCTAAAAACTTTTTTGTATTAATAACAAGAAATAAAAAAAAAAAAAAAAAAAAAAAAAAAAAAAAATTAAGTCAATTCCTACTTTTTTTTTTCACTCTATTGCAGAAAGTCCTTTATAAATAATTTTCATTCATTTTTTTAAGTTTATCTGGCGCCATCTATTGATAGATATATGCAATTTAAATCTAAAAAAATAAAATTAATTAATTAAATTTAATTACTGAATTAATATTTGAAAAAAACTGTATTAACATCAAGTGTCATCCACTACAAGTTGAAAAAAATGTATTTGAACCTGAGTGGATGAATAAAAAGTATTTTATGAACGATTGAAAATTTGAACAAGATATATATAGGGAGAGTGTGAGCTAATAGAAGGAAGGAAGAATAAAAAATATATGCAATCTATTATAATAAAATTAAATTTAAATTGTTTATACATTTCTATAAATAATATTCAGAATTCTAGAAAATTTTTTTGAAATATAAACATCACATTTTAAAAACTTAATATTCTAAATTTACTTTTAAAACTAGTATAAATTAAAATATTTTTTCAATGACTTTGATAAAATGAATAGCTTTTAATACAAAATTTAAGTTTCTGAAAAGTGGCAATTATTCACATTAAATGTTTACAAATATCTACTGATTTTGTAAACATTTAAATCGCCGATTTCCAGAACTACCTTGGAAGTTATTGATTACAAAGCTTTTATGATAATGAAAGACAAAATGTTTATCAAAAGATTCTTAAAATGATTTGAGTATTTTCTCAAACTATTTCCTGGAATTTTATGGGGGTGATATAAATAGTAAGATAAATTAAAATTAAAATAAATTGCTATAATAAAATGAAAGTTGCTATTTAAAGGGATATTCACTAACAAAATTTTATTATTTTCTTTTTTAAAACACACATGTTTTAAACGATAATAATTAAAAATTATAATAATGTCGATACTGATTTTAATTTAGTATAAGTCAATAAATTGCTATTTATATTCATTTTTAATATCTATAAATTTATATATTCATATTTATTACATATTAATTTATTGCTATTTATATTCATTTTTAATACACATTAATTTATTGCTATAGATTATTTTTATATTATTATTTCAACATATTGCTCAGAATGGAATGGTTCAGCTAAAATTCAGAACCAATGCAATATTCCCTTGATAGAGTGCGTTACAACCACTTATTTGAAAATTGTGTAGATTTGGTGATGATTGATAATGTTGATTTCATATTGGTAGTCTAATTATCTGGTTTACATTTTTTGGGCTTCTAAAAAATAAATGTAACTTATTTTGCTTGGAAAACAAGCTCCCTTTTTCCGAGCCAAGAATCAACGACCTAAAGAAGCCGAAATTATTACCTCCTAAATGTAAGCCTGTGATTTTATGAATTTCTGTATATCATTTGAGATGAACCACACCAATATTGTAATAGCATTTTAAAAGTTTCAATACAAAACCTTTATAAAATAGGTCTTTATGATAATGTATTATTTATGATTTTATATATGTATATTTCATATTCTTCCTCCTACTCACTGCACGAGCGCTTCCTGTGACGTTCCCGAGAAATGGTTAGTAGGTTTTGAGACTTTCAACCGAGAGGAAGCACAACGCAACCGGCGCTGCTGCTAAGAAAAGTTTTCTTGCAATCTATCATCCCCAAAAGAAATATATTAAACATAAACCTGCGTATTAGTTGACTTACAGACTCTCACCTGGAGAGGAAATATATTTTGCGCATCCAGCGCGTAACTGAGTATCTTTATTTTTCGACTTATTTGGAATTATTTCCCGAATCTATAATTATATGTCTTTAAATGTGTTAAATATTGTCTGTAGTTAATTGCACGTATGTGCTGTTTGTGCATTTATAAATAAAGCTTGAGTTCTCAAACTTAGCTGCACAACCCATAATACTACAATTTGATGCCCAACGTGGGGCCCGCCCGAAACGACAACACTAAATATATTATTTTTATAGACTTATTAGTATATTGCGTCTTTTATTAGTATTAAAACAAATAATTTCAATGCTATTAAAATCAAAACACTAGATAAAATTGATTTCATACGATTAATTGTATTATAATTTTGATCTTATTGAAACAGACCGAGGCCGAGATGGTCGAGAGACTAGCATTCGGGTTTTCGGGTTCGAGTCTCCGCTGGGCCTTGGATGTTTGCAGTAGTTTGGAATCCACTTTAAACTTTATGTGCCGGTCTAATATGACTATAGTACTGACAACCCTACCATATAAAAAAGAAAACATCTTCTGTCTCGAAATCTGCCAATAGCAGACAGGCCTGACCCACCATGGGGCTGTTGCGTCAATGAATAAGAAGTTAATTGGTGAACAAACAACATTTTCGCTTTCTAAGTGACCCGTTGGCCAATTGGCTAGCGCTCTGGCCTTTGGCACCTGAGGTTTCAGTTTCGAATGTTCAGGTAATGTTAATGTTAATGGTTAATGGTTCGAATCCACGTTAAACTGTAAGCCTCGGTCTTATCAGACGAAGGTGTGCTTAAAATGGCCTTAGAGCGACGAACGAAATCAAGAACAAACCAAACCAAATTAGCTTTCTGAACTAAAGATGTTTGTTACGAAATTTAACAAGCGATGCCAAATCGGCTCGGACACGATAAATCTGTAAACCGGAATGTTTTTCTGTTGGGTTCAAAGAGGAAGCAGGAATGGGAAAGTTGTGATTCTATCGCTATACTATCAAATTCGTGGTGCCACAATGTGAGTACAGTGTAACATACCCTTTTATTGCACCCTGTATATTGTTGAAACTGCTACATAATCGGTATGTGGTGGTGCAATGTGTGTATAGTGTAACAGATCCTTCTTATTGCATCTTGTATGTTGTTGAAACTGCTACATCATCGACATTCTAGTAGAGAATGACTTATTGAAAAGTGCTGGGTACTCAACAATGGGCAAAATAAATTAAAAAATAAATAAAATATAATAAATAACAAATATAATTGAATTAAGTACATTTCATTTGAAGTAGGGAAAAAAATAGAATTAATGAAACCTGAAATAATAGCCCTGAAGCTACTAATCAATGAAGAAATGCTACAAGATTATTTAACGGAACGCAAAGAGTTGTTGTTTTAAACCACAAATTATCTTTATATAATGCTTTTACTTGATTCATATTCTTCCGATTGACTGATGGATTTATTATAGCTTCAAATACAGACCTCCATTTGTAAAGAAGAATGTGAACAATTAGCAAAAACTATTACTAAGTTGTATTATTTATCAAAAATAAGAATTATGTTAGTTTCATAAGGAAAGTTTGATAAATTTGTTATTTGTAATTAAAGTTGTTTGTTAGTTGTATGAAATGAAATAAATACATTTTTTTTTTGTTTCAAAGTGTACCAAAGCTTATAGTCTTTCCGAGATTCACGAGAAATTTACAAGAATTATAAAAGAATTGGTAGTGTCAACCCTCGGTGTCATTCATTTTTGCAACACAATGAAGATTATTTTTCGATTTTCGGGTTTCTTTTAATGATTGCGTAACTTCATAAGAATTAAAGAAAGTTTTATTTTATTTCAAAAATGTATTCAGTGTCACAAAAGCTTTGCTTTTAATATAGGATACCTTGAGCAAACGCCAATGATCATTTCTATTTAAAGAGTTTGTTGTGAATGAGTTTACACTTACATGTATATATATATATATATATATACAATATAATATATACTATATAACACAAATTAATACATAAATTAAAAGAGGATAAACTGGAATAAATACGATAAATTTGCATAACAAAAACACAACAATGTTCGTTATATATAATTTTCATGCCTTTTTAGAAACCCAATCAAGTCGCATAATCATCATCATATAAGGCTCAATAACCCATGGTGGACCAGGGCCTTCTGTCAGATTTCTAAACATGAGGATTTTTCTTTTATTACGGGGTAGGTTTGTTTGCCCACATATAGTGTTTGTCTCATAATGGTGTTTTAACTTAACGTGTTGCCTTGCTGTCATTAAACATTTCTGCCCTTCCTCAACTACATTAAGATCGAACTTGCAATTAGAAGTACCGTCATTTTCTGCTAGTAATTTTCTGGATTCCACTCAAAAGAAATCTTAAGACTTCAAGATATGCAATGTAGATCACTGCGTCATGGACATTTATTTCCAGAAGTTAAAGAAATTTTTTTTTTTTCTAAAAGTTTCTTAAAAATAACTTTTTTTAAAAAAATTGTTGTTAATATAAAACAAAAAATTATTTTTTATTAAAAAAAAACAAAGTCTTATGTGATAGAAAAACTATCTTTTAACCATAACGAAAGAAACATAACACATGCGGCCATTGGTAACAAAAATTAAGGCAAACCTTAATGTTCAATTAATTTTCCTTCATAAAAATTGCAGAGTGTCAGATTACAGAAATAGCTATTGCCAACACACTGAGTGATATATAGCGTGTTTAAATTCCACATAGTAACTCAGTACATTGCTATACACTTACAAAAGAAAAATGTAGCGATGTCTTTTAAGAGCGTAAATTCCGTAAACTTCTTACACAAAATATATAATTTTATATCGATATGTATGCTTGGTATAGGCGAGTTTATTTTGTTTTAGCGGCGATGTATATTGTTAATAATTAATCTTAACTTAACAGTTATCTAAAAGCGTTTTTCGTATTGCATTGAATGGATCCTCAATGTTTTGTTGATATGACCCTGTGCAACAAGTGGTTTTTCATGTAAACCAATTATTTATTATTTTTTTTTAAGATCACCCATGCGTAGCTTCATACTGAAGCAAAACATCTATAACAAAAGACATATCTAACTGCGCAATCACTTAATTTAAAACGCACATCTTCTTAAACCCAGTCCTTTTGTACGACACGTGTTTGCCAAAGGGCAAGTCCGCAAGTACTAGAATCCATAACCCACGTGGAGAAAGATTACGTAACTAAGGTGGACCTATCCAGTTTTTCCTATCACCCTCTGGTCATTATCACTTCCAAGAGAAACGTAATAAGGTGGGAATAAACTAGCGAAATTTAATGATGAATAAATTTTGGAAAATGGTTTTTTGGTTTTCGTTTATTTTTTATTCAAATTATCCTTTTGAAATATGGCTGCGTGCATTTTAATTTATGATGCTTTCTTGATGATTTTTATAAAATGCCTAAAGGTTTCTTGTGCTGTTTTTAGAAAGTCATAAAGACTTTTAAGTGCTGTCATTATAGAAGTAGGAATAGTCAATTGTATATAAAAACATCTGTAACAGCTGTTAGTTTAATTATATTTTTTTATGGGGTTAGTGTGTAAAGCAGGTCAGAATCTCAGATGAATATTGTAGATTTTAAAGTACAAGGCATGAACTTTTAAAGTACTTTGTACAGGAATTTTATACTTATCGTAGCGCCTGATGGCTGAGTGACTAGAGCTAGGTGCCACAGTTTTCGGGTTCGAGTATCATAGATGTTTGTAGTGGTTCGGAACATACTTTACTACTACTACCGAAGGTCTAATATGATTGTAGAATGTTGGGCGTAGGTCCGACAACCCTACACCATAAAAAGTCAGCGTCACAGAGCCAAGTCAGACGTCTACCTATGGGTGCTCCATCACAACAGAAACAACAATGCTTGTCGTAAAAAAAAATAATATGATCTCCAAAAATTATATTGGAAAAGATTAATTAAAAAAATTGATTTTTGATGGTTAAAACCATTTATGAAGAAAAGATTCTGAAATAAACGAATCATTTGAAATATTAACAGCAAATTCTTCACATTACAGGAGAAAAGTTGATAAAACAGAAAAATGTGAGAGTACAGAATCTGTATGAAACAAAAGTGATTTTAAATGGTTTCTTTTGTTATACATTGATGGGACTCGTGATCCTCGAATATATGATCCACCGCCGAGTATATGAGAACATTGTCCTTTTAAAGTGAATTGCCTCACATTTGCGTGTCATATAGGAGAAAGGAGAAAACCTCGAAACACTAATTTCAGGTATCCTGATTGTCCAAGAAAGACGCCAAAAGTTTTCTAAAACAATGATTGCAAAGCAGGCCTACTGCGAACGTTAACCCTACTGTGAGCTAGATGCTCAAGTTATTACTGGGTCTGGATGTTTTAAAGAATTGGATAGATTTAGCCCTTTAGCGCATTTATCTTTTCATTGACGTAACAGCCCCATGGTGGGCCAAGACCGTCTGCATATAGACAGATTTCGAGATAAGAGATGTTTTTTTACGGGTAGGGTTGTCAACCCTACGTCCAATAATCTATTATACCGGAACCTACTGGTTAAAGTGGATTTAGAATCACTAAAATAATCCATTGCACCGCCAGGACTCGAACATGAAACCTGTGGCACCGAGCACCTGAATGCTAGCGCTAGTCACTGAAGTTAATAAAATTATTAAGCAAGTATTGTCAAATTCATGAATTTCTTAAAATTAACAAACAATAAAGAAATGTAATAAATATAAGTTGAAAAAAAAAACAAGTTGTTGCAATAAAATTTCAAGATTAGCGGATTCCATCATTGACAAACATATTGCAGTAACTTATTTTATAACATCATGAATGCATTCAGTTAAGATAAAGCCGAGTTCAAGAACGAACAAATTCAAATCAATGCAAATTCTTGAAACTTACAACAAGAAAATATTTCATATAACTACTCGTAATTTCTATTTGTGTAATAAATAATTACTCGAATTACGCATTTTAATCCCTTACGCCGTTGTTTCTGAATCCAAAATGTTGATAATACTAATACCTTATAATCACTTTTATCTAAGACATTCTCTTTTGTACTGTGTCTTTAAGATTTTGAGAAATCGCGCAAAGCCAAGATTTTCATGGAAAAGACGACTTATTACTTGGAGAGGAGGAAAAAAATATGACTCATTAAAAAAGAAGTTATATAACTGCTTTTTAACATAGAGGTTGACAAACCCTGATTCTCACAGATTATTGAAACAAGGTCATTTTATCCTGAGTGATGTATCTGAATGCTTGATTGCTTTTCTAGTCATTGCTAAACAAGTGCAACCACCGTTTATTGTTCTTCAATAATAAGGAATACCGCGCAAAAAATCGCGTTTTATTGAAATTTATGAAATTGAAGTTCATGGTTGGCATATTAATTTTAATATGTTTACTATCCATAAGTTAATTTATGAAAGCATTTTTTTTGTAATTGTTTAAAATAGTTTTTTTCCTCCAATGGCAAAGGCAAGTACAAGAAGAATAAAAATAGTAATAATAACAAAATGAAAAAATACAAAAGAATAAATGTTCAGAATATGCACAGATGACCGAAGTCATTGCCTTCAGAGTTCTCTCGCACGCCAGTAAAGCGCTGTCTCCGAGTCACCGTCAGTCGCCATCGCTGGAGGTGGTCTCTGTTCATTGGGTCTGTTGAACCACATAGGGGGCAGCCAGGATTCGAAAATATTTTAATGCGATGGAGATGTGCTGCTAGACAGTCTGGCCAGTCACAAGTCGGAACTGGGCGACAGCATGCCGTCGCGGATTGCTGGGTATTGAAAAGATCTTCAGCTCTCCAACGCTTTGTTGTTTAAAATAGGATATCTAAATATTTTTTTTTTTTCTTTCTAATGAAAACACTTAGATTGGTCTTAGATGCCTTAAGGTAAGCGCTGGACGTACTCACTTTGCATGACCCAGGGGGCCAGTCTTGAAGATAAGCCACGGACGCGGAGTAACAAAGGCCCCGCAACGCTCCTATTAAACCGGGACCTACAGTTTAAAGTGGATTCCGAACCACTACAAACATCCATGGCACCGCCGGGATGAACCGTCGCACCAGAGCGATTGGCCATTCAGGGTCCAAATATAATTTGGAGCATTTTAACTGCCGCGTAAACAACAACGATTTAGATGTCTTCAAACACCTATAAAGTGACGTTCTATACACTGAGGATGTGTTGTTGGGATGAGGCCCGATGATCGAGTGGTTAGCGCTCTGCGCTCGGTACCTCACGTTTCCAGGTTCGAGTCCAGGCGGTGCCATGGATCTTGTAGCATGTCTTCAAGCTCACACGTGCCCCTGGGTAGTGCTAAATGAGTAACAGCGGTACAGTCCTTGCTTATGGTATAAAGATTGTCTCTGTATTGCCAGCTGCATCAGAACAACAACTAAGTAATATTTAAATATTTCCTGACAGAATATTTTGACTACGCGCCGCCTAGGGACTAGAGTTAATATTTTCTAAATTCAACATTACGCGCTGGCGCGTGATGCGTAAAAATGAATCAAAATTATAAAAATAATTGATAAAGTGAAATATTTTTTTACTTTTTTTCTTCATTGGGCCTGAATGGCCGAGTGGCTAGCGCTCTGGCGCTGGTGCCACAGGTTTCGGGTTCGAGTCCCAGGCGGTGCCATGGATGTTTGTCGTGGTTCGGAATCCACTTTAAACCGTAGGTCTCGGTCCTAATAGAATCGTAGAGCTTTGTGGGGGGCATTATTTACTCCGCGTCTGTGGTTTATCTTCAAGTTACACGCGCCCCCTGGGTAATGCAAAGTGAGTAACGTCTGTGCAGCGCTTGCCTTAAAAACGTCCAAGACTAAGCTGTCTAAGTGTTTGCCAGCTGCATTAGAACAAAAAAAAAATAATTTTGATGTCTGCAAACAGTTATAAAATGACGTTGTATTCGCTGAGGATGTGTTGGTATTTATTGACCCGCCGTTTTCCCAGAACGCGACTTAATTTTATAACAAGTGTGATTCAAAGTGATAATAAAACACTATTATGTGTATTATACAAATGGAGGCTTGATGGCCGAGTGGCTAGTGCTCTGGCACAGGTATCGGGTACGAATCCCGGCGGTGCCTTGGATGTTTGTAGTGGTTCGCAATCCACTTTAAGCAGTAGGTCCAGGTCTCAAATGAACGTACAGCGCCACAGAATCCAATCAGATTCTCATCCACATCCTTCCCAAACTGTAAAAGGGCAACTCAGCTCTAGGCACAGTGATGTGGTGTAATAGTAGTATACAAATAATTATTTGCGTCAACAGCCCCTTAGTGGGCTAAGGTCGTCTGCCCATTGGCGGATTTTGAAACAGATGTTTTTTTTTTACAGGGTAGGTTGGTCAATCCTATGCCCTGCAGTCATATTATACTGGGACCTACAGTTTAAAACGGATTCAAAAATACTTCAAACATCTATGGCACCTCTGGACTCAGAACCCAAAATCTGTAACACCGATTTCAGAGCGCTACTCACTCGGCCATGAAGCCCTACCATAATGGTTCGTAAGTAATATTTATGTGTTTCTTGATCGAATTTTTGGCTGCGCGTCAGCGCGATATAGGGACTACAGGTAATAATATTTTCTAAATTCAACATTAAGCTCTAGCGCGTGATTTGTAAAAAAAATGGAACCAAACTAATGAAAACAATTGACAAATGATAAATTTTTGTATGACATTTCATCACTGAACAGGTACTACGACCCCATTGGTGAGCCAAGACCGTCTGCCTACTGGCAGATTTCGAGACAGTAGATGGTTATTTTATAGGGTAGGGTTATCAGCTTTATATCAGTGGCACCCTCGGGACTCGAATCTGAAGGCTGTGGCACTGAAGAGCCAGAGCGCTAGTTATCAGCCATCTGGACCATCACTAACCAATATGTAATATACTACTGTGCCCAAAAAGTAAGACCAATTATTTTTGTTCAAAATTTATTTCATCGCCTTCAAAGTAATCCCTCCGCACACAATGCACTTATGCCAACTTTTTTTCCAATCCTCAATGCATACTTAAAAGTCATTGACAGGGATGGCATTCAAAGCACGCGGGGATTCAGGTTGAATCTCTTCAATCGACTCCAAACGGTGTCCCCGGAATAGTCTTTTGAGTTTAGGGAATAGCCAGAAGTCACACGGTGTGAATACGGTGGTTGTGGAACGATACAGGTTTCATTTTTGGCCAAAACGTCACGAAGAAACAATGCAGTGTGAACTAGCGCATTCAGTGTTTTCGGTACCCATCGAGATTTGACGCGTTTGAGGTCCACAATGGAATTGACCGATCTTTTTCAAGTTTCAACATTATGGCAAGGTCTCTAATTTAAATCTTTAATTTTTGGACGTGATCTTCGTCGGTTGAGGTGGATAGTCGACCCGAGCGCTCTTCATCTTCAACGCGTTCTCTGTCTTCTTTCAACTGTTTATACCACTTGTAAACATTTCTTTCAGATATCGGAATGCTCACCGAATGCCTACTGCAACATTCTTCAAACAAAATTGAATGCAAGTTCTTTGCTCAATTAATTCAGACATTTCAGAAATCGCCGGAATCAGTTTTAGCGTCTCACAAAGCCAAGCGTAACTCAAACACTAATGAATATTTTGGAGTGAAATTTCACACAGATGTCTAGGACAGTGCCAACAACCTAAAAAAGAAGAAAAAAAAAATTTGAAATTCCAGATGCCCGGGAAATTTAAACTGAAAATTGGTTTTACTTTTTGGACACGGTAGTAGGTTCCTGTAAAATTCAAACATTTAGCCATGGGGGCGAAAATTCGAAGCAGATAAAAGGGGTGGATTATTTTTAATTAAATAGCTGTAAAATAGACGCCAACAACGCCAACAAAGTTAGTTGTATACTTGGTAACCCTACCAGACGAAGTATATATTTGAAAGATTTGTATGACTTCCTTTTGCATAAATGTTGCATTCAAAGCACATTAAAAGTGAGTTAAAAGATTAAAATAATTTTCCTTTTCCGTTGATATTTTTATGTGCTAATTATTAGGGAATTATGTGCTAATTATTAGTGTTTTGGTACTTTTTTCGTTAATGTGTGTCAATTTCAGATTTTTCGTTTTGGCGAAGACTTAGGCCAGCATTATATACAATTTCTAAAAATAAAAGAGCTCCTTTTCATAAAACAAATAACTCATTTCAATTAAAATTATTTATTTTTTCATAAACTTAATAAATGTAAACTAAAGTAATAAAAACCTGCAATATTTACCTATAGATTACTTGCATTCGTGTAACGAAAAAGTATCAACTTTATTTAGAGATATACGAATTCGTATATATAAGCCGATCATCCTAATTTATCTTTTGAAAAAGTTCTAAACATTTTCGACTTATACAGTACATAAGATTCAATTATATAGTACATAAGATTCAATTATATAGTACATAAGATTCGATTGTTCGATTACATAAAATTCAATTATACAGTACATAAGGTTCGATTACATAAGATTCAATTATACAGTACATAAGATTCGATTGTTCGATTACATAAAATTCAATTATACAGTACATAAGATTAGATTGTTCGATTACATAAGATTTGATTATTCGATTACATAAAATTCAATTATAGAGTACATAAGATTCGATTATTCGATTACATACGATTTGATTATACAGTACATGATTCGATTATTCGATTACGTAAGATTTGATTATACAATGCCTAAGATTCGATTACATAAGTTTAGATTATACAGTACATAAGATTCGATTATTGGATTACGTAAGATTGGATTATACAGTACATAAGATTCGATTATACAGTACATAAGATTCGATTATACAGTACGTAAGATTCGATTATACAGTACGTAAGATTCGATTATTCGATTACATAAAGTTAAATTATACAGTACATAAGGTTCGATTATACAGTACATAAGATTCGATTATACAGTACATAAGATTCGATTATACAGTACATAAGATTCGATTATTCGATTACATAAGATTATTATACAGTACATGATTCGATTATTCGATTACATAAAGTTCAATTATACAGTACGTAGATTCGATTACATATACAGTACATAAGATTCGATTACATAAAGTTCAATTATACAGTACATAAGATTCGATTATTCAATTACATAAAGTTAAATTATACAGTACATAAGATTCGATTATACAGTACGTAAGATTCGATCATTCGATTACATAAGATTCGATTATTCGATTACATAAGATTCGATTATACAGTACATAAGATTTAAGATATGTGCTTTAAAAATATGCAGAGTGATTCAGAGGTTATGAGATTAACTTTGTGGGTTGCTACGACTTATAAAAACAAACATTTTTAATATCGGAATAGAATGTAGGGTCGGAAGTGACGCATTGAAGCACGAACACAAAAGAAAATGAGACATGAAAAGAAAAACCATTGCTTATTCCCATCATCATTGCAAAGTGTTTTTTAAATCAATGTTTAAAATAAATGCTCCAAATTGTGACCCCAATAGCGATACATGCCTGGTAGTGTTCGGAGGGAGTGATTGGCGAACAGTTTCAAATATGCCCGACATTTCGCACAGACGCAATGAATAGTCGAGCAACGAGGTCCGCATTTGAGTCATCTGGAATCTTGTAAATGAAAACACAGTTACAAGCACAGAGTAAGAATAAAATAGAGTGCGTATCGGGATGTCCTGCTACAGGACTTGAAACTCATCATATAATGGATATTAGTTGTGGCATTATGCCTGTAAGTTGCGAGAAATTTCTTTGAAAGTGTGCTCGTTCCTCAACCTATCATTTCCGACCATACATTTTTATTCAAAAACTATATATTTTAGTAAGCTTAAATACATACCCCTCAAAGGGATGATCATACCCATGATCCTCAAATCATCCTGTATATATACTTTTCCTTTTTTTAGAATGTATAAAGGTTTATATAATTAAGAGTTGTTAACGAATGAATTTGTCTCTAACTACAAGGTATATTTTATTTAGAGTTATTCGCCATTAATCATTCGCCATTAATCATTATCTGAGGCAATAGTTAACCATGACACTATTATGTTTTATAGATAAATAAACTGGATAGAAATTTAAGGTTTATCCTTCTTAGGATACATATTAAAAATTCTCTTCCCCAATTTTGTTTACAAGTGTTCTTTATTGGGAGAATTAAATGAAAACATATTTATAATTGTTTTTCCAAAATTAGTTATTACCGTTCTTTTCTAATCTACCTCAAATATTTTCCTTATAAGAACGATGAAAACACGCCTGTTAACGTAAGTTAAATGGCATATCATGAGATATTAACGATAACTGTTCTTACGCACATTAGACACATTGGTTATAATGATCGTTATGTGATTAATTAAGTTGTCATTAAACTTATTATAGGCTTGTTTATTATCACAAAGCTTATTTTATGCTTCCTTTTTATCACAAAACTTATTATATGCTTGCTTGTTATCACAAAACTTATTTCATGCTTGTTTATCATTATATTTTTGCTTGTTATCACAAAACTTATTATATACTTATTCATTATCACAAAACTCATTATATGCTTGCTCGTTATCACAAAACTTATTTTATGCTTGTTTGTTATCACAAAACTTATTATATACTTGCTTGTTATCACAAAGCTTATTTTATGCTTGCTTGTTATCACAAAACCTATTATATACTTGCTTGTTGTCACAAAACTTATTTTATGTTTGTTTTAACACAAAACTTATTTTATGTTCGTTCGTTTGTTCTATAAATCAAAAACATTTTTGAAATTTTTACAAATTAAAATTTGAAATAAATGTATACAATTACGCAAATCGTTATAGATTAATAAAAAGGGCATTCTTAAATCTTGCATTCATAAATAATATGTCTGACAATAGCATATTTAATCAAGCATGTAGTAAACGTTCTTACACATATTCAACTGATCTGGAGACATATTTAATTGTCAAAATTCATATCCTATTGTTTGAAATATGACATGAAAAAATAAAGTGTTGAATAATACTTATATCTATGAAGTGTTGAATAATACTTATGTTATGTATTTATAATAATGATTGCAGAAAAATCAAATTATAAATATATAAACCTTCTAACATATTTTAACGATTACAGAAAAATCAAATTAAATCCAAAACAATCTAAAAAATTATGACACATTTATGTAAAATCTCTTCTAAACATATATATTATTAATATATTTTGACCCATATTTTAAAATTAAATTATTTTAAACTTATTAATATGGAAATCATTGAATAAAATCATCATTCAATTAATTTTATTTTAGAAATATTTACATATTGCATTCATTTATACGAAAATAATTCGTTATTAATAAAATAAATAATCCTTCAACTGTCACTTATAAAATAAGAGGTTAAATAATCCTTGGATTGTAGCTAATAGCTAAATTTTACATACTGTCATTTTTTAACAATAGCTTCACTGAAAAACAAACAGTAATCGTTAAATTACCATTATATGATTTTTATTTACAATTTCGGATGTTTGATAATTTCTTTCAAAATATTCATGGACAAAACAAGCAAATATTTAATGTTGTTAGTAAAAAAAAAATGGATTTTTAGTAAACAACTTACTGTTTTACTCTTAAAAAGAAGTTTGAAATTTTCGCAGCTGTTTATTATATTACTCTACGAAAAAAGGTTTTTGGTTTTGGTTTGTCTCTCTACGGTCATTTTGTGCACACTTTAGGCTAATTAGACCGGGACCTACAGTTGAATGTGGATTCCGAACCACTCACAAACATCCATGCCACCGCCAGGATTCGAAACTGAAGCTTCTGGTACCAAAGGCCAGAGTTCTAGCCAATTGATCATCAGGCCGTAGAGACGAGGGAGGTTGGGTTTGGATTGGTTTGTTGATCTACGGTCATTTTTTGAGCACTTTAGGTTAATGAGACCGGAACCTACAGTTGAATGTGGATTCGAACCACTCACAAATATCCATGCCACCGCCAGGATTCGAACCTGAAGCTTCTGGTACCAAAGGCCAGAGTTCTAGCCAATTGGTCATCAGGCCGTAGAGTCGAGGAGGGGTTGGCTTTGGATTGGTTTGTTGATCTACGGTCATTTTTGCGCACTTTAGGTTAATGAGACCGGAACCTACAGTTGAATGGGGATTCGAACCACTCACAAACATCCATGCCACCACCAGGATTCGAAACTGAAGCTTCTATGTATCAAAGGCCAGAGTTCTAGCCAATTGGTCATCAGGCCGTAGAGTCGAGGAGGTTGGCTTTGGATTGGTTTGTTGCTCTACGGTCATTTTTTGCGCACTTTAGGTTAATGAGACCGGAACCTACAGTTGAATGGGGATTCCGACCATTCACAAACATCCATGCCACCGCCAGGATTCGAAACTGAAGCTTCTGGTACCAAAGGCCAGAGTTCTAGCCAATTGGTCATCAGGCCGTAGAGTCGAGGAGGGGTTGGGTTTGGATTGGTTTGTTGATCTACAGTCATTTTTTGAGCACTTTAGGTTAATGAGACCGGAACCTACAGTTGAATGGGGATTCCGAACCATTCACAAACATCCATGCCACCGCCAGGATTCGAATGAGACCAAAGGCCAGAGTTCTGAACCTAGAGTCGAGTTGGGTTTGGAATCTACGGGGCACTTTAGGTTAATGAGACAGGAACCTACAGTTGAATGTGGATTCCGACAAACATCCAACCTGAAGCTTCTGGTACCAAAGGCCAGAGTTCTAGCCAATTGGTCATCAGGCAGTAGAGTCGTGGAGGGGTTGGCTTTGGATTGGTTTGTTGCTCTATCATTTTTTGCGCACTTTAGGTTAATGAGACCGGAACCTACAGTTGAATGGGATTCCGAACCACTCACAAACATCATGCCACCACCAGGATTCGAAACTGAAGCTTCTGGTATCAAAGGCCAGAGTTCTAGCCAATTGGTCATCAGGCCGTAAAGTCGAGGAGGGGTTGGCTTTGGATTGGTTTGTTGCTCTACGGTCATTTTTGCGCACTTTTAGGTTAATGAGACCGGAACCTACAGTTGAATGGGGATTCCGAACACTCACAAACATCCATGCCACCGCCAGGATTCGAAACTGAAGCTTCTGGTACCAAAGGCCAGAGTTCTAGCCAATTGGTCATCAGGCCGTAGAGTCGAGGAGGGGTTGGGTTTGGATTGGTTTGTTGATCTACGGTCATTTTTGAGCACTTTAGGTTAATGAGACCGGAACCTACAGTTGAATGGGGATTCCGAACCACTCACAAACATCCATGCCACCGCCAGGATTCGAACCTGAAGCCTTCTGGTACCAAAGGCCAGAGTTCTAGCCAATTGGTCATCAGGCCGTAGAGTCGAGGAGGGGTTGGGTTTGGATTGGTTTGTTGATCTGAGGTTAATGAGACCGAACCTACAGTTGAATGGGGATTCGAACCACTCACAAATATCCATGCCACCGCCAGGATTCGAACCTGAAGCTTCTGGTACCAAAGGCGAGAGTTCTAGCCAATTGGTCATCAGGCCGTAAAGTCGAGGAGGGTTGGCTTTGGATTGGTTTGTTGCTCTACGGTCATTTTTGCGCACTTTAGGTTAATGAGACCGGAACCTACAGTTGAATGGGGATTCCGAACCACTCACAAACATCCATGCCACCGCCAGGATTCGAAACTGCTTCTGGTATCAAAGGCCAGAGTTCTAGCCAATTGGTCATCAGGCCGTAGAGTCGAGGAGGGGTTGGCTTTGGATTGGTTTGTTGCTCTACGGTCATTTTTTGCGCACTTTAGGTTAATGAGACCGGAACCTACAGTTGAATGGGGATTCCGAACCACTCACAAACATCCATGCCACCGCCAGGATTCGAACTGAAGCTTCTGGTACCAAAGGCCAGAGTTCTAGCCAATTGGTCATCAGGCCGTAGAGTCGAGGAGGGGGTTGGGTTTGGATTGGTTTGTTGAACGGTCATTTTTTGAGCACTTTAGGTTAATGAGACCGGAACCTACAGTTGAATGTGGATTCCGGAACCAAAATATCCATGCCACCGCCAGGATTCGAACCTGAAGCTTCTGGTACCAAAGGCCAGAGTTCTAGCCAATTGGTCATCAGGCCGTAAGTCGAGGAGGGGTTGGGTTTGGATTGGTTTGTTGCTCTACGGTCATTTTTTGCGCACTTTAGGTTAATGAGACCGGAACCTACAGTTGAATGGGGATTCCGAACCATTCACAAACATCCATGCCACCGCCAGGATTCGAAACTGAAGCTTCTGGTATCAAAGGCCAGAGTTCTAGCCAATTGGTCATCAGGCCGTAAAGTCGAGGAGGGGTTGGCTTTGGATTGGTTTGGCTCTACGGTCATTTTTTGGTTTAGGTTAATGAGACCGGAACCTACAGTTGAATGGGGGGATTCCGAACCATTCACAAACATCCATGCCACCGCCAGTCGAAACTGAAGCTTCTGGTATCAAAGGCCAGAGTTCTTTTTTGGTTTGTTGCTCTACGGTCATTTTTTGAGCACTTTAGGTTAATGAGACCGGAACCTACAGTTGAATGGGGATTCCGAACCACTTACAAACATCCATGCCACCGCCAGGATTTGAACCTGAAGCCTATGGTACCAAAGGCCAGAGCGCTAGCCAAGTGGCCATCAGACCGCCTACGAAAAGGGAGCACGATTTAAAATGTATAATAGTATGAACATTAAGAGATAATAATCGCACATCATATGATCATTAAAATATCTAAAAATGAACTAAAAATAAAAAGGTTTTGTATGAATTTTAGAAATGAAAATGGCAATGTAATGGATTTTTTTTTTTTTGTATAAATTACAAAATAAGCTGTTTTATATAAAAAAAACGAAACAAAAAGTGCTTCAATGTTTTTAAATTAAACAAAAGATAATGGTAAAATACATGATATGTTGAATTTGTACTTAATGAGTATGTGAATGCATCAGTTAAAAATATATCAAACAGAAATTACAGTACTGATAAAAATATACCTGACTCTAGTTTTAAAATTATGTAAAATATACTAATTTATAAAAAGCCATTTATCATCACAAAGAAACCATTTAAGAAATACTCAGTTTATTGGAAAGCATATTAAGTTACAACTGAAATAGTTGGAATCATAACTTTGAATTTTGTATCATAATATTTTATGTTATCAATATGGAGAAAGATGACATCCATGGATGTCATCCATGGATCGGCTTATTTTATAAGTAACTGGTCTCACAGGGACCCGAATTGTGTGGTATCTTCTTAAAAGCACTTTCCAGCATGTCATATATTTTCTCAATAAATTCAGAATTGGAGTACCCGTGTGGGTTCGGTTAGAATAGTTTCACTGTAGAGCATGCATGTCGACTAAAATAATATAAGCAGTTGATGAATAAAATAATAACAATAAACAGTTGATGAATTTAATTTGTCCCATAATAATAGTAGCAGTTGACGAATTTAATTTAATTTGCCCCATAATAATTGACGAATTTAATTTGCCCCATAATAATAGCAGTGGATTAATTTAATTTGCGCCATAATAATAGTTGCAGATGACGAATTTAATTTTCCTTATAATAATAGTAACAGATGACGAATTTAATTTTCCTTATAATAATAGTAGTAGATGATTAATTTAATTTGAACCATAATAATAGTAGCATTTGATGAATTTAATTTGCCCCATAATAATAGTAGCAGATGGATGAATTTAATTTGCCCATAATAATAGTAGCAGATGAATAATTTACCCCATAATTATAGTAGCAGATGACGAATTTAATTTTCTTTATAATAATAGTAGTAGATGATTAATTTAATTTGAACCATAATAATAGTAGCATTTGATGAATTTAATTTGCCCATAATAATAGTAGCAGATGACGAATTTAATTTTCCTTATAATAATAGTAGCAGATGATTAATTTAATTTACCCTATAATTATAGTAGCAGATGATTAATTTAATTTACCCTATAATTATAGTAGCAGAGGAGGAATTTAATTTGCCCCATAATAATAGTAGCAGATGATGAATTTAATTTACCCCATAATTATAGTAGCAGATGACAATTTAATTTACCCCATAATAATAGTAGCAGATGACGAATTTAATTTACCCCATAATTATAGTAGCAGATGACAAATTTAATTTACCCCATAATTATAGTAGCAGATGACAAATTTAATTTTCCCTATAATAATAGTAGCAGTTGATGAATTGAATTTGCCCCATAATAATAGTAGCAGTGGATGAATTTAATTTGCCCCATAATAATAGTAGCAGTCGATGAATTTAATTTGCCCCGTAATAATAGTAGCAAAAGAAAATTAATATAGGACACAAAATTTATTATCAAAAAACTAGATTATATTAAACGATAAGTTAAAAATGTTATTCCTAATTTTTATTTATTTTAAGATAGTTTCTGATTTCCCTCGTATTTATTTTACACTTGCAGAATGGATTCCTTTGCTGCGAAGCTTTGCTTTTCCAATGTATGAGTGAATTTAAGAGGGATATGGATTTTCTTATATTTGATAACAGGAATGTGACTAAGTTTTTTTTTTCATAATCTTTGCATTTACGTCAGCAGTTTTGTGTTTTCAAAGAATCTACATTAGTATAAGGATAAGCAACATTCGCATATTTAAATTATTTTGAAGCTAATATAATTACATCTTTTCTTTTCATACATCTTCATGGACAATTGCAATTGATCTTTGCTTAGAAACTCTCACCGTATTTTTTTCCCCATACTACTCTTGCAATGAGTTGATATTCAACTTAAATAAAACAACTGATTTCGATCAGCAGATGAAATTTAAAAAAAATTATATTTTGTTATAATCAGGTTAATTTAAAATTGAGAGATGTGCAAAAACAAATGACAGATGTAGTGAAACATTGATTTTGATTAAAGGCATCGCAATTATGTTGTAGAACAAAACTAGCACTGCAATTTTGAAAGTCGAAGCATAGCACAGTGTCAAATGTATTGCAATTTTGCAACTGCATTTTGCCAATAATTTCTGTTTTGATATTAACTTGTAACTTAACTTTGATATTAATTAATATATATATATATATATATATATATATATATATATATATATATAATATAAAATAATTAAGAGCATAGTATATTTAATTGCATTTCAAAATGTTTGTGACAAAATAGATTGAAAAAGGAATATTTCCATAGCATTTCATGTAAATTTTACTGAGGATAGTTTGGTAAAACTATTATTATTATTACAATTTTAAAATCAGTACAGAATATCTTATATATATTATTAACAGATTAACCTTCTTCTTATTTGTAAATTAATATCAGCTAACTTCGAATTAACTAATCAACTTATTATTTATAAACCTATTAGTATTCTAAAGGTGTTCCGTGTTTCTGATCTTTTGTTTTAATATTGCATCAAAATATATTTATGTTGTATTAAAATTTATTTACGTTGTATCAAAATATATTTATGTTGTATTAAAATATATTTATGTTAAGATCAGGAAAGAAAATTCTTATAACAGATTAACTTCTTATTTGCCAACGGCCATACCATGCTGAATATACCGGTTGTCGTTAGATCACCGAAGTCAATCATCATTGGGCGCTGTCAATACTTGGGTGGGTGACCACCTGGGAACACCGCGTGCCGCCCGTTGGCATTCACAAATTTGGGACCTGAATGGCCGAGTGTCTAGCGCTCTGTCGCTCGGTGCCACAGGTTTCGGGTTCGAATCCCGGCAGTGCCATGGATGTTTGTAGTGGTTCGGAATCCACTTTAAGCCGTAGGTCCCGGTCTCCTATGACTGTAAGAGCGTCACGGAGCCAAAGTCAGACTTCTACCTACGGGTGCTCCATCACAACAGAAGCTGCTTCCTTCCCCTTCAATCATGAGTACGTATGGGCTCATGGGCTTGGCCAGCCAAGTGGGATAAGAAACAACAACAACAACAACACTTCTTATTTGATTTAAAATTATTTTGCTAACGTTGTTATATGTGTCAGATCTTTTGATACAATAATGTAAAAATATATTTATATTTCCATAACATTTCATGTAAATTTTACATAGAGTATTTTGACAAAACTGTTATTATTATTAATATTTTATGTTCTGAACAGAAAGTTCTTATATGTATTATTAACAGATTAGCATCCTTCTCTATTTGATTTAAAATTAGTTTGCTAACATTGTTTTATGTGTCAGATCTTTTGTCATAATGTTGTATCAAAAATAATAATCTGTGTCGAAATGTTTGGTGGATACTATGTAAAATAAAATGCATCAAGGCTTTTACTGTACGGCCTTTACATGAATGAATCTTTCTTTTTTAACTTTCACCTCAAACAATTTAACTTTCAGAAGTTCTGCACATTTTTGACATGCAGGTTATTTTTACTTTTCTTTTTGCGTAATCTATCTTCACATTTAGGAAGAAACCCGTAAACATGTTCAACATTTACGCTGCATAACAGCTTTATGTGCCTTTATGACGACGATATATGCTTCCAAACTTTCAATAGTGGAGGTGAACAATGCGATGGCGGCCATAAAAAGCCCTGACTTATGGAACAGAAATAACCATCATGTGAAATAAAAGGAAGCTGATACAAAAACAATGAAACCTTCTCTCTCTCTCCCCTTATGAGTATTTAACTTTGGCCTGGTTCTTAAATTTCCCAAAAGGGATGATTTGGCTCTAGCCATGACCCACTGGCACATGCACCCATACACAAATCCTGAAGTATTTCCAAATTCCCTTTCTTCCATTCCACGTTAGTTCGAACGCAGAACAAAAGAACGCCATTTTTATTATTATTATTGCGCGCAGAAATCGTCTGCTCTTTTGTTTTGGCGCGAATTTCCTCTTTGGAATAAACGAACGTTTGTTGTTTTTTGTCGTCGTAGTTCTTTTTTGATTCTGTTATTGTTTGTTTTTTTGTGGAAAGATAAATTATTTCGACACTTTTTTTTTAAATGGACCTATCTTGTTAATACCGCCAATTAAGTTACGTGATTTTTATTTTCATTTAGAAAAGAAAAAAAAAACAGGATTTCATCAAGAGGGTCAAGTTGAAAAAGTATTTTGGAATTTTGTCTTTTTGTATTTTTGTTGTTGGTCACGTGCCGTGAAGACGTTGCAGAACGGATGAGCACCTGCAATCTCGCGGATGTTCTAAAAGTTGATGAGCGAAATAAGCTCTATTGTTGTACCTGAAGAGGAAAGGATTGTTTGCCGGGAATATAATTGAATAAAAATAAAGAGCGTTCGGCAATCGCCACGAAGTTCAAGTTAGTGTTAATCACTTCCTCTGGCATTGAACCAGATATTTACAAAAGTGAAAGTAGGACAGCTTTTATTGCATACCTTAAAATGTTTTTTTATTTAAATTTTCAACACTTTTAAATATATTTATTTAATAAAAAAAAGGAATCTCCTTTTTTATAAAGACATAAACTATTTAAAAAGATATTGTTTATTTAAATATATTTTTTTTTATCCCTACTAGTAATGAAATGGGCTGTAATAGCGAGTTGAATTTCCGAACAGCAAGCTAATTGCTTACATTACCCCTGGGCCACGAGTTAGGTTCTATATGCATATAAAAGCAACAATATCAAAATTCAATATTATTAATTATTAATGCTATATTGACTCATTTTGGAATGATACATTGACTTATTTCGATCTTCTCAACTGTCTAGGCCAGGGGTCTCCAAACTACAAATATTTGAAACGCAAACTATAATACTACAATATTTGAAACGCAACTACAAATATTGCAAGCGGGCCAAATTCGGCCCGCGACAGCGTATAGCTTATTGTTGCTGTATTAAGTTGGATAAAAAAAACACAGAATGATAATAACTCGGATTTATTTACTTGCTAGGTAAAGTTTAATGACAAGCATAATACGCAGAAAATTTAACTTAAGCATAACAACTAGCAAATATTTGAAATGAATCCCATTAAAATTATAAACTAGTGAACATCCCGTGGTTTCCCTCGGTAGTTATGTTGGGGTAAAGAGTATCGCATATGTATGTATATCGATGTTTGGAATGTATATATCCTGAATCAAACATATGATTTTTATCCTGAAAATCCCTCAGGAACAGAAAAGCTAAATGAACGCGAATGAAACCGCGGGTATCCACTTGCAAAAAAATATTAATGAGATTTACGTAATTGTGATTTTTCACTGACAGTAGTTTGTAGTTAACAAGCGTATGCTCACTCAGAGCGCGTACTCGGCGGCTGGTCTAGAAATATAGATAATGGCAGAAAAACTAAAACGGTTTTGGCCCTCGGTACTTTACTTGAGTAAACAGTATGGTCCTAAGGCTGGAAAAAATTTGGAGACGCCTGGTCTAGGCTATCTTCTATACTTTGCTAATCAGAAGTATAAGCAATCGTATACTTTCGAGGAAATCACTTTCTTCAAGAAATGTAGGTGTTTGCTAAGAGTGGTATCGAAAAAGATATGGCTTCAAGTCAAAGTATTAAAAAAGGGAGTCACGATCATAAAATTATGCTAAATTTTCTCTCGAACTGAAGTTGTAGAATTTAGAAAGAATACGTAGTCACAGTTTCATCTTGCCACATTCTCACAGCAAAAATATTTGGTTGAAAATATCTTGATGTGAGACATATTCTGCTGTTTTGAAACTAATACCTTCGTGTTTCTTAAATGTATACAATAAACTGCGCATAACATAGATTATGTTCCTTTTCAATGCAATGTTTTTACCACATAGAATAATGTATTTTTTAGACAATATTGTAGGCATTAATTACGAATGAAAATTTTCAGTAGGATTTGGAGAACCCAAATCTGGTATAAAATCTTCCATAGACATCAATTTTTGACATTGTATGTGTACTTTTGTATGGGTTTTCCACACATAAATATGTATTCAAATACTTCCATGGGCAATAATGAAGAACAAAGCAATTTTTTGCATAAACACAGGCATGCTACAATTATTTCAATGTAAAGCTATTTAAAACAATGGTTACTAGCTTAATCTCGGTACACAAATTCTATGGCATGATTGTTTAGCGGTACGGAAATCACTTAAAAAAGTAGGTCCCGGTCTAATAAGATTTTCTAGAGACATGCATTGTTACTCCGCAATGACACGCGCCCCCTGGTTGCAATGAGTTTTGACATTTTTGAATTACGCATATGTTGTTTTGGGATTTATAAAGAAAAAAATGTCTACAAAAGCTGTTGAACACACAAAATAAGCTGGTATTCATTCTTCCATAGGAATCATACAATATAGTATCCTTTTGAATATCTACATATCTTTCTATAGGCAAAAATGCAATTGCTGTGTTACCTTAAAAGGGTTTCACCCACAAATATGATATTCAAAATTATCCTTAAGAAACAATGTAGTTGTATATTGCATATGTGACTTTCAAAGAAATTCATGCAATCAAAATATAGTATTCAAAATCTCCCATAAGCAACAATGCAACTGTACATCCATGTTGCGGGGTATTAAAGAAATTTGAAAGGTTATTTGCGAGATCTAACTAAATGTAACAATCACAACCACAATAAAATTTAATTTATACGTGTGAAATCCAAAAATTAGTGAAATATTTGGTGAATATCATCTTATATGCAACGACAGTGAAATCAAAATTCGAGGAAACGTATTGCAGAAGGTAGAGGTCCAAAAGTCGACAAAGTGAGTCCTAGCGCCCAGAGTCGAACGTGAACAGGCCCAGAATCGAAATTTAACAGGCACCGTCCTTAGTTCGAGGACGTCATCGGACCTATGAATAGGGGATTGCAATACTGGTATACCGATGCCGTGAATACCGTATTTTTTGAGCCATTTGTACAATTTTGTAATACCGGTATTCACAAGTTTAAATACCGTTTTTTCGGTATTTACTAGAAATTTAGAATTTTATCCGTGAAATTCTGTTATTCTTATCTATGAATTCTTATCTGAAAACTAGAAATTCTCATCATCTGGGAAAACAAGGTTGTAGTCGTGAAGAAAGTGTGTAATATTTCGATATTTTTTAAATTGGTGAGTTGTTATTCACATTGTATTTGCATATCATACTTTAGAGTTCTAAATATTTTCAGATTTATTTATATACTCTATAAATAATAATCCATAATAATAATGAATAAGAATAATTTTAAAGAACATTAAAAAATCAGTTGATAATACTTCGGTTTGGTACATTATTTATATGTGATGAAAGAATATGGTGGCACAATGTAAAAATGTTCAAGAGTTATTAAAGTGAATGGAGAAAAAGTACAGCGGTCTCCATACACATTTAAAAAGAAAAACATGATATTAATTTGTTAAAGAGGAAAGAATCTACTTGAGAAAAGATACAAACTCAAGTACAGTTTCTAAGCCCAAGCCATCAGGGATTTTAGATTATTTTAAAAAAAAAAAAAAAGATAATTTGGATGAAATTATGAAAAATGACAGCATTAGAGATGGTTTGCCATTTCTTCCTTTTTCTAAAATTCTACTACTGGTATTAAAACCGGTATCCTGGTAAGATCTAAAAAAATACCGAATACCGGTATTGAACTTTTGGTCCGATATTGCAAACCCTACCTATGAATATAAAATGATGTAGAATTTATTTTAACTGTAGAAAATCGATGGACATTGACTTCAAAAGTGTCAGTGTAAATGATGATCATTCTGTTTCATTAAATGTCTACATCATTCATTCTTTCCTTTCCGGATAGGTGATATAAAATGTTTTGGTCAAAAGATCTTTTCGCTGGGATGGTTTGTTTTTGTTTTGTCTCTGCGGCCATTTTTTGCACATTTTAGGCTAATTTGACCGGGACCTACAGTTTAACGAACCACTAACAAACATCCATACTACTGCCAGGATTCGAACCTGAAGCCTTTGGCTGGGATGAAAAGATTAGTAAGAGGGCACGAATCCCAAGATTTATGGATATTCTTTCCAAAGTTGAGGTTCACAAATGTGCAGTATATAGCTTCGTTATACTAAAAAAAATGGAAGCAGCCTGAAGGTCAATTAGGTAGCGCTCTGGCCTTTGGTGCTTCAAGTTCCTTTCCTGGCGGCGGCATGGATGTTTGTTAGTGGTTCGGAATCCACATTAAAATGTAAAGTGTGCACAAATGACCGTAGAGTGACAAACCAAATCAATCTTAATTGAAAATGCTTTAAAATATAGAAGCCGGAATATTTTGTAAGAAATGTTTTATTCTTGTAAAAAAAATGTATGCTTTATTTTAAAACTGATGTTAATTTGTTAAATTTTAATTATTTTAACATACATGTAAATTTTTTTGAAGTTTCAATATTTTCAATTGTATAACTGACTTAAAATTAATTATCAGTTTGTTTAATTATCATCATATTATTCGTATATGTTACACAAAAAGATAATTTTGTTTGATTTTTTTATATTTCTTTAAAATTTATAAGCTATTGCAAAGAATGATTGCATAACCGATATATAAATATTATTAGGCATGATTGACCTAACTATGGGATTTCATTTCAACACAACATAAGAAAACTGAAACTAACATCATAAAAACGTGATATTTCCAAACGAAACTCACTATAAATTTACTGGAACCGCTTTAAAACTTTCTATATCTTTTTTATAAAGAAAAAAAAAATTTTTTGACAGAAGCACCTCATAATTCTTTTGTTTTTAAAAAATTCTTTAAAAAAAAAAAATTCTCGTTCCTATTCCTACCGTTTTAAATATTCCTAAAAATCGGCCGAAATCGCACGGATCGCCAAGAAAGAGTAATAAAGGGTGGCTTTTAACCCCCTTTTTAGACAACCATTTAACCCAGAATCAAAGAAAACAAACCCTTAAGTATCGAAATATTTTTAAAAACGCTGACACTTGAATGCTTATTCTCTAAATGCAAGTGGAACTGTTGTTGGCAATTTTGCCCGATTACCAAATCATCGCCAATTTGGCGAGATTTACGATCCTCAGCGGTTGACATTATTAGCCTATTGTTGATAATCACGATTTGCCTTTTGTTTTGAGTTACAGTCTCTTGCGAAAGCGCCGTGATATATCTGCAGTATTCAGCCGTTTTAGATTCAGGGAGGTTGGGCAATTGTATACATAAATATATGAGTCTTGGGGAGTAAATCTAGGTGAATGGAACGATAGCATACAAATGATGCTTTGAAGCCATTACGGTGCTGGTATTTATTACTCATTGGGAAATTTTGAAATCAATGATAAAAAAAAACTTTACAAAAATATAACATGAACAATTTATAATTTGAGTGTTATATAAAGTAATTATGTATTCTTGTTTTGTATTAAGTCGTGCGATAAGATCGTGTCGATTTTAAAGGATAATTGAAATTCAGATTTAAATTTCGGTATAAATTTTTTTTTGTTCTAATGCAGCTGGCAAACACATAGACAGCTTGGTCTTGGATGCCTTAAGGCAAGCGCTGCACAGATGTTACTCACTTTGTATTACCCGGGGGCGCGTGTAACTTGAAGATAAGCCACGGACGCGGAGTAACAATGTCACCGCAACGCTCTACGATCCTATTAGGACCGGGACCTACTTTTTAAAGTGGATTCCGAACCACTACAAACATCCATGGCTCCGCCGGGACTCGAACCCGAAACCTGTGGTACCGGAGCAACAGAGCGCTAGCCACTCGGCCATTCAGGCCCTATTTCGGTATACATTTATTTAATTATATTTCTTTATCTTTTAGGCAACATGAAAAATTCTGTCTTTCCAAAATCTCTCGGGGTTTTTTGGTTCGGTTTGGTTTGTCGCGCTCTACGATCATTTTTTGCACACTTTAGGCTAATTAAACCGGGACCTACAGTTTAACGTGGATTCCGAACCATGAACAGACATCTATGTCACCGCCAGGATTCGAACCTGATTTAAAAATTACTGACTTCGAGTTAAATTCACAGATATGTTCAGTAATATTATTAAGGAAATAATAATAATTACAGTTCAGTAATTATATTAATTTATAATTATTAAAAATATATTTACTTGGTGTAAATGTTTATAAATAGACTGATGTAGTAGTGCAGGATCTACCCAATCTAGTAGTGCAGAATATATCCAATCTAATAGTGTATAATCTATACAATTTAATAATGCTGACTGTACCTTTTTAGTAGAGCAGAATCTAATCAATGTAGTAGTGTCCAAGCTAATCAATGTTGTAGTGCTGAAACTATTCAATCTATAAGTCTAAGATCTACCCAATTTGTTATTAAAATCTATACAGTGCATTAGCGTAAAATCTATTCAATCTAGTGGTGCTGAATCTACCATTCTAGCAGTGCAGAAGCTAACTAATGCAATATTGCGGAATCTGCTCCATATAGTAATGATGAATCTACCCAATCTAGTGCAAAATGTACAATTAGTATTGCGGAATCTATCCATATAGTAATGCTGAATCTGACCAATCTAGTGCGCAAAATTTACGTAATTAGTATTGCGGAATCTACTGCAATATAGTAATGCTGAATCTACCCAAACTAGTGCAAAATTTACGTAATTAGTATTGCGGAATCTACTCCATATAGTAATGCTGAATCTACCCAATCTAGTGCAAAATTTACGTAATTAGTATTGTGGAATCTACTCAATATAGTAATGCTGAATCTACCCAATCTAGTGCAAAATTTACGTAATTAGTATTGAGGAATCTACCAATATAGTAATGCTGAATCTACTCCAATCTAGTGCAAAATTTACGTAATTAGTATTGCGGAATCTACTCAATATAGTAATGCTGAATATACCCAATCTAGTGCAAAATTTACGTAATTAGTATTGAGGAACTTTACTCCATATAGTAATGCTGAATCTACCCAATCTAGTGCAAAATTTACGTAATTAGTATTGACGGAATCTACTCAATATAGTAATGCTGAATATACCCAATCTAGTGCAAAATTTACGTAATTAGTATTGAGGAATTTACTCCATATAGTAATGCTGAATTTACCCAATCTAGTGCAAAATTTACGTAATTAGTATTACGGAATCTACTCAATATAGTAATGCTGAATCTACCCAATCTAGTGCAAAAATTTACGTAATTAGTATTGAGGAATTTACCAATATAGTAATGCTGAATATACCCAATCTAGTGCAAAATTTACGTAATTAGTATTGAGGAATTTACTCCATATAGTAATGCTGAATTTACCCAATCTAGTGCAAAATTTACGTAATTAGTATTACGGAATCTACTCATATAGTAATGCTGAATCTACCCAATCTAGTGCAAAATTTACGTAATTAGTATTGAGGAATCTACTCAATATAGTAATGCTGAATATACCCAATCTAGTGCAAAATTTACGTAATTAGTATTGAGGAATTTACTCCATATAGTAATGCTGAATCTACCCAATCTAGTGCAAAATTTACGTAATTAGTATTGAGGAATTTACTCAATATAGTAATGCTGAATTTACCCAATCTAGTGCAAAATTTACGTAATTAGTATTACGGAATCTACTCAATATAGTAATGCTGAATCTACCCAATCTAGTGCAAAATTTACGTAATTAGTATTGAGGAATTTACTCAATATAGTAATGCTGAATCTACCCAATCTAGTGCAAAATTTACGTAATTAGTATTGAGGAATTTACTCAATATAGTAATGCTGAATTTACCCAATCTAGTGCAAAATTTACGTAATTAGTATTACGGAATCTACCAATATAGTAATGCTGAATCTACCCAATCTAGTGCAAAATTTACGTAATTAGTATTACGGAATCTACTCAATATAGTAATGCTGAATATACCCAATCTAGTGCAAAAATTTACGTAATTAGTATTGAGAATCTACTCAATATAGTAATGCTGAATTTACCCAATCTAGTGCAAAATTTACGTAATTAGTATTACGGAATCTACTCCATATAGTAATGCTGAATCTACCCAATCTAGTGCAAAATTTACGTAATTAGTATTGAGGAATCTACTCAATATAGTAATGCTGAATATACCCAATCTAGTGCAAAAATTTACGTAATTAGTATTGAGGAACTTACTCCATATAGTAATGCTGAATCTACCCAATCTAGTGCAAAATTTACGTAATTAGTATTACGGAATTTACTCAATATAGTAATGCTGAATATACCCAATCTAGTGCAAAATTTACGTAATTAGTATTGAGGAATTTACTCCATATAGTAATGCTGAATCTACCCAATCTAGTGCAAAATTTACGTAATTAGTATTACGGAATTTACTCCAATATAGTAATGCTGAATCTACCCAATCTAGTGCAAAATTTACGTAATTAGTATTGAGGAATCTACTCCAATATAGTAATGCTGAATATACCCAATCTAGTGCAAAATTTACGTAATTAGTATTGAGGAATTTACTCCATATAGTAATGCTGAATTTACCCAATCTAGGCAAAATTTACGCAATTAGTATTGAAATTTACTCAATATAGTAATGCTGAATCTACCCAATCTAGTGCAAAATTTACGTAATTAGTATTGAGGAATTTACATCAATATAGTAATGCTGAATCTACCCAATCTAGTGCAAAATTTACGTAATTAGTATTGAGGAATTTACTCCATATAGTAATGCTGAATTTACCCAATCTAGTGCAAAATTTACGTATTTAGTATTGAGGAATTTACTCATATAGTAATGCTGAATCTACCCAATCTAGTGCAAAAATTTACGTAATTAGTATTGAGGAATTTACTCAATATAGTAATGTAATATACCCAATCTAGTGCAAAATTTACGTAATTAGTATTGAGGAACTTACTCCATATAGTAATGCTGAATCTACCCAATCTAGTTTTACGTAATTAGTATTGAGGGATTTACTCCATATATAGTAATGCTGAATATACCCAATCTAGTGCAAAATTTACGTAATTAGTATTGAGGAATTTACTCCATATAGTAATGCTGAATTTACCCAATCTAGTGCAAAATTTACGTAATTAGTATTGAGGAATTTACTCAATATAGTAATGCTGAATTTACCCAATCTAGTGCAAAATTTACGTAATTAGTATTGAGGAATCTACTCAATATAGTAATGCTGAATATACCCAATCTAGTGCAAAATTTACGTAATTAGTATTGAGGAATTTACTCCATATAGTAATGCTGAATCTACTCCAATCTAGTGCAAAATTTACGTAATTAGTATTGAGGAATTTACTCAATATAGTAATGCTGAATCTACCCAATCTAGTGCAAAATTTACGTAATTAGTATTGAGGAATTTACTCAATATAGTAATGCTGAATCTACCCAATCTAGTGCAAAATTTACGTAATTAGTATTGAGGAATTTACTCCATATAGTAATGCTGAATTTACCCAATCTAGTGCAAAATTTACGTAATTAGTATTACGAGGAATTTACTCCATATAGTAATGCTGAATCTACCCAATCTAGTGCAAAATTTACGTAATTAGTATTGAGGAATTTACTCCATATAGTAATGCTGAATTTACCCAATCTAGTGCAAAATTTACGTAATTAGTATTGAGGAATTTACTCCATATAGTAATGCTGAATCTACCCAATCTAGTGCAAAATTTACGTATTTAGTATTGAGGAATTTACTCCAATATAGTACTGCTGAATCTACCCAATCTAGTGCAAAATTTACGTAATTAGTATTGAGAATTTACTCCATATAGTAATGCTGAATCTACCCAATCTAGTGCAAAATTTACGTAATTAGTATTGAGGAATTTACTCCATATAGTAATGCTGAATTTACCAATCTAGTGCAAAAATTTACGTAATTAGTATTGAGGAATTTACTCCATATAGTAATGCTGAATCTACCCAATCTAGTGCAAAATTTACGTAATTAGTATTGAGGAATTTACTCCATATAGTACGCTGAATCTACCCAATCTAGTGCAAAATTTACGTAATTAGTATTGAGGAATTTACCCATATAGTACGGCTGAATTTACCCAATCTAGTGCAAAATTTACGTAATTAGTATTGAGGAATTTACTCCATATAGTACGGCTGAATATACCCAATCTAGTGCAAAAATTTACGTAATTAGTATTGAGGAATTTACTCCATATAGTAATGCTGAATCTACCCAATCTAGTGCAAAATTTACGTGTGTAATTAGTATTGAGGAATTTACTCCATATAGTACTGCTGAATCTACCCAATCTAGTGCAAAATTTACGTAATTAGTATTGAGGAATTTACTCCATATAGTAATGCTGAATCTACCCAATCTAGTGCAAAATTTACGTAATTAGTATTGAGGAATTTACTCCATATAGTATGCTGAATCTACCCAATCTAGTGCAAAATTTACGTAATTAGTATTGAGGAATTTACTCCATATATAGTACGACTGAATCTACCAATCTAGTGCAAAATTTACGTAATTAGTATTGAGGAATCTTACTCCATATAGTACGCTGAATCTACCAATCTAGTGCAAAATTTACGCAATTAGTATTGCTGGAATTTACTCCATATAGTACGGCTGAATTTACCAATCTAGTGCAAAATTTACGTAATTAGTATTGAGGAATTTACATCTACATAGTAATGCTGAATCTACCAATCTAGTGCAAAATTTACGTAATTAGTATTGAGGAATTTACTCCATATAGTAATGCTGAATCTACCCAATCTAGTGCAAAATTTACGTAATTAGTATTGAGGAATTTACTCCATATAGTAATGCTGAATCTACCCAATCTAGTGCAAAAATTTACGTAATTAGTATTGAGGAATTTACTCCATATAGTAATGCTGAATTTACCCAATCTAGTGCAAAATTTACGTAATTAGTATTGGAGGAATTACTGCAATATAGTACTGCTGAATCTACCCAATCTAGTGCAAAATTTACGTAATTAGTATTGAGGAATTTACATCCATATAGTAATGGCTGAATTTACCCAATCTAGTGCAAAATTTACGTAATTAGTATTGAGGAATTTACCCATATAGTAATGCTGAATATACCCAATCTAGTGCAAAATTTACGTAATTAGTATTGAGGAATTTACTGCAATATAGTAATGCTGAATCTACCCAATCTAGTGCAAAATTTACGTAATTAGTATTGAGAATTTACTCCATATAGTAATGCTGAATTTACCCAATCTAGTGCAAAATTTACGTAATTAGTATTGGAGGAATTAAATAGTAATGCTGAATCTACCCAATCTAGTGCAAAATGCAATTAGTATTGAAACTTATCAATATAGTAATTAATCTACCCACCTAGTACTTTACGAATGCTGAATTTACCAATCTAGTGCAAAATTTACGTAATTAGTATTGAGGAATTTACTCCATATAGTAATGCTGAATTTACCCAATCTAGTGCAAAATTTACGTAATTAGTAGAGGAATTTACCTTCACATAGTAATGCTGAATATACCCAATCTAGTGCAAAATTTACGTAATTAGTATTGAGGAATCTATGCAATATAGTAATGCTGAATCTACCCAATCTAGTGCAAAATTTACGTAATTAGTATTGAGAATTCCATGTATAGTAATGCTGAATTTACCAATCTAGTGCAAAATTTACGTAATTAGTATTGAGGAATCTATAACATATAGTACGCTGAATCTACCCAATCTAGTGCAAAATTTACGTAATTAGTATTGCGGAATCTATAATATAGTAATGCTGAATAATATAGTAATGCTGAATCTACCCAATCTAGTGCAAAATTTACTATGCATATAGTAATGCAGAATTTACCCAATCTAGTGCAAAATTTACGTATTAGTATTGTCTATGCAATATAGTAATGCTGAATCTACCCAATCTAGTGCAAAATTTACGTAATTAGTATTGCGGAATCTATGCAATATAGTAATGCTGAATCTACCCAATCTAGTAAAATTTACGTAATTAGTATTGCGGAATCTATGCAATATAGTAATGCTGAATTACCCAATCTAGTGCAAAATTTACGTAATTAGTATTGCGGAATCTATGCAATATAGTAATGCTGAATTTACCCAATCTAGTGCAAAATTTATTAGTATTGTGGAATCTATGCAATATAGTAATGCTGAATCTACCCAATCTAGTGCAAATTTACGTAATTAGTATTGCGGAATCTATGCAATATAGTAATGCTGAATTTACCCAATCTAGTGCAAAATTTACGTAATTAGTATTGAGGAATTTACTCTAGTGCAAATATAGTAATGCTGAATTTACCCAATCTAGTGCAAAATTTACGTAATTAGTATTGAATTCACCCAATCTAGTGCAATTAGCAATATAGTAATGCTGAATCTACCCAATCTAGTGCAAAATTTACGTAATTAGTATTGCGGAATCTATGCAATATAGTAATGCTGAATCTACCCAATCTAGTGCAAAATTTACGTAATTAGTATTGAGGAATCTATGCAATATAGTAATGCTGAATTTACCCAATCTAGTGCAAAATTTACGCAATTAGTATTGCGGAATCTATGCAATATAGTAATCTAATCCCCAATCTAGTGCAAAATTTACGTAATTAGTATTGAGAATCTATGCAATATAGTAATGCTGAATCTACAATCTAGTGCAAAATTTACGTAATTAGTATTGGGAATCTATGCAATATAGTAATGCTGAATCTACCGTAATTAGTATTGCGGAATCTAGTGCAAAATTTACGTAATTAGTATTGGGAATCTTATGCAATATAGTAATGCTGAATTTACAATCTAGTGAGGAAATTTACGTAATTAGTATTGAGGAATCGACCTCACCTAGTAATGCAGAATCTATCCAATCTATTAGTGAAGAATCAGTCTAAGTAGTGAGGAATTTACGTAAATTAGTATTAGACCTCTACAGAATCTAAATCTATTAGTGAAGAATCTGTTCAGTCTAGTAGTACAGTCTACCAAATCTAATAGTGCAGTCTGTTCAGTCTAGTAGTGCAGAATTTAGGAATGTATGTCATTGGCAAATGATGATAAATATATATATATTAAAATTATGTTTGTTAAAAGTCATTCAAAATATTTATTGCTCCACTTTTTTTAAATTAAAGATAAAATAACATGGAATGTTGTCAACATCCAAAGTGACATATACGAGCAGTAGTAGACAGCATCATGCACAGAATACAATATCTTGTACACAAACAAGTGACAACATACGTACAGCAGTAGACTACATACATAAAATACAATATCTTGTACATGAGTATATGCGGAATACATCAGTATATGCGCTGCAGTAGATATCATCTTGCACAGAATACAATGTCTTGTATGTAGGGAAACGGCAGTGTACGAGCAGCAGTAGACAATTATTATGCACAGAATACAATGTCTTGTATGTAGGGAAACGGCAGTGTACGGAGCAGCAGTAGACAATTATTATGCACAGAATACAATGTCTTGTATGTAGGAAACGGCAGTGTACGAGAGCAGCAGTAGACAATTATTATGCACAGAATACAATGTCTTGTATGTAGGAAAAGGCAGTGTACGAGCAGCAGTAGACAATTATTATGCACAGAATACAATATTTTGTATTCAAGAACTGGCAGTACGAGCAGCAGTAGACAATTATTATGCACAGAATACAATGTCTTGTATGTAGGAAACGGCAGTGTACGAGCAGCAGTAGACAATATTATGCACAGAATACAATGTCTTGTATGTAGGAAACGGCAGTGTACGAGCAGCAGTAGACATTATACACAGAATACAATGTCTTGTATTCAAGGAAATGGCAGTGTACATGCAGCAGTAGACAATTATTATACACATAATACAATGCCTTGTATGAAAACGGCAGTGTAAGAGTATTCAGGAAACTTTAGGGAAACGCATACATGCAGCAGTAGACAATATTACGCACCAGAATACAATCCTTGTATATCAAGGAAACGGCAGTGTTCGATGCAGCAGTAGACAATATTATACACATAATACAATGTCTTGTATGTAGAAATGGCATGTACATGCAGCAGTAGACAATATTACAAGATGTCTTGTATTAGGGAAACAGTGTTCGGCAGTGACGACAGCAGCAGTGGATAATATTATGCACAGAATAATAACTGTCTTGTATGTAGGGAAACAGCAGTGTACGAGCAGCAGTAGACAATTATTATGCACAGAATACAATGTCTTGTATGTAGGGAAACGGCATGAATGTACGAGGCAGCAGTAGACAATTATTATGCACAGAATACACCGTCTTGTATTCAAACGGCAGTGTACGAGCAGCGCAGACAATTATTATGCACAGAATACAATGTCTTGTATGGGAAACGGCAGTGTTCGAGCAGCAGTAGACAATTATTACGCACAGAATACAATGTCTTGCTATGTAGGGAAACATAAGTGCACGAGCAGCAGCAGACGAAACATTACGTGCACAGAATACAACAATCTTGTTGTAGGGAAACGGCAGTGTACGAGCAGCAGTAGACAATTATGCATACGAATACACAGTAGGATGGCAGTGTACGAGCGGCAGTCTTGTGATACAATGTCTTTGTATGGGAAAACGGCAGTGTACGAGCAGAAAGCGGTAGACAATTATTACGCACAGAAACACAATGTCTTGTATGTAACCGGCAGTGTACGAGCAGCAGTAGACAATTATTATGCACAGAATACAATGTCTTGTATGTGGAAACTGGGCAGTGTACGAGACAATTATTATGCACAGAATACACTGTCTTTTTGTATGTAGGGAAACGGCAGTGTACGAGCAGCAGTAGACAATTATTATGCACAGAATACACTGTCTTGTATGTGGAAACGGCGGTGTACGAGCAGCAGTAGACAGTATTATATAGAATACACTGTCTTGTATGTAGGGAAACGGCAGTGTACGAGCAGTGCATGAACAATTGTTAACTGTCGCAGAGCACAATGTATCTTGTATGTAGGGAAACGGCAGTGTACGAGCAGCAGTAGACAATTCATATGCATAGAATACAATGTCTTGTATGTATAGGGAAACGGCAGTGTACGAGCAGCGCAGAGGCTGATTATTGCGCACAGAATACAGCATAATATGTGTCTTGTATGCGAGCGAGCGGCAGTGTACGGAGCAGCAATGCAGACAGTGTGCACAGAATACAACTATTGTCTTGTATGTAGGGAAACGGCAGTGTACGAGCAGCAGTAGACAGTTATTACGCACAGAATGGCAATGATCATGCGTCTTGCTGCGCTCGTGAGAAGGAAAACGGCAGTGTACGAGCAGCAGTGAGACAAATTAGCCACGCACAGAATACACAATGTCTTGTATGTAGGGAAACGGCAGTGTGCAACAGCAGGAAACAGCCGTAAT
>BPLR01018404.1:0-22256 GCA_021605095.1 Caerostris extrusa | reverse complement strand
ACGTATTGCTGTAAAAAATAATAATAATTTCTAAGTGTGCCAGATGGTTAAAAATTTAAACTAAGTTCTAAGGAAAAAAATATTTAAAAGAAATATTGTAAAAAAATTTAAAACACAGAAGAAAAGATTTTAAATTTTTTTATTCAAAATTTAAAAATGTGTTCTAAAGATTGGTTTTTAAACCTCTTAAAGGATCAAAGTTACTTTCTTAATTTGGCAACAGTTTTTTCAGAAGAATTTTATTTCACTATTGTTGTTGTTGTTGTTGTCGTAACCTCTGAAGAGAAGAAGAAAATTACATACCGTGGTGCTCCTGAAAAGCATTGGCTATGTTGATTGGCAGCCTAGAGTATAAATCCTCTTCCGGGAGGTATGGTCCAGACTATATGGCAGCTGCAAACAGCTGGGCAAAGCGCATGATGATGAGTAAACTCGACCAGGACAGTTGTCACGTTTGGGTGGCTTTTAACGCCATCAGCAGAAATTTGAAGGCCGCCTTTTTTTATAAACTTTAGACATGTTAATGTTTCAGTGAAAAAACATTTTTATGAAGGCGTTGGTTTCAAATTTTTGTTGAAGTCAATTTCAAAAAGAGCCAAGGAAAATTTAATGGCATATTTAGTTTTTTCAACAATTGTAGTACAGTGTAGAACGAAAAATTGCAATTAAAGTCTAAGTCGTTGACATCGTTGCATTTTTACAAGAAGAATTTAGTTTGTAAAACTTAAAATTGTTAAAAATTGTTAGAAAAACATTTTCTATGTTCGAGGATGGCTAAAAATTTTTAACTGTTCTAAGGAAAAAAAATATTTTTAAGAAAATATTTTAAAAAACACAAAAAAAGATTTAAATTTTTTTTTTCAAAAATGTTCTAAAGATTGGTTTTAAAAGGATCAGTTACTTTCATTTTATAAAAATAGTTTTTTTCAGAAAATTTTTATTTCACTATTGTTGTTGTTGTCTAGCCTCTGAAGAGTACAAGAAAATTAAATATCGTGGTGCTCCCGAAAAATATTGGCTATGTTGATTGGCAGCTCAGAGTATAAATCCTCTTCCGAGGTATGGTCCAGACTATATATGGCGGCTGCAACATCTGGGCAATCAAAGATATGATGAGGAGTAAGCTCGACATCAACACAGTTGCCACATTTTTGATATTTTAACGCCATCACCATAAATGTGAAGATGGTCGTTTTTATAAGCTTTAGACATGTCAATGTTTCAGTAAAAAAAAATTTTATGAAGGCGTTGGTTTTATTGTTGAAGTCAATTTAAAAAAGAGCCAAGGAAATTTAATGACATATTTAGTTTTCAACAATTGTAGTATTGCAAATGGTAGTACAGTGTAGAATGAAAAAATTGCAATTAAAATCTAAGTCAATCGTTTGCATTTTGTAAGAGGAATTTAGTTTCGTAAAATAAAGTTAGAAAAATAATTTCTAAGTGTACAGGATGGTCAAAAAATTTTAACTTGTTCTAAGAAAAAAAAAATATATTAAAAGAAATATTGTAAAAAAAAACTGACACACGGAAGGGAAAATATTTGAAATTTTTTTTTTTTTTCGAAGTTTAAAAGTTGATTGGTCTTTAAACCTCTTAAAGGATCAGGCATTTTATTTTATAAAATAGGGTTTTTTTCCAGAACAATTTTATTTTATTGTTGTTGTTGTTTTTGTTGTAACCTGTCTTGAAAAGTACAAGAAAATTAAATATCGTGGTGCTCCCGAATAATATTGACTATGTTGATTGCCAGCTCGGAGTATAAATCCTCTTCCGAGGTATGGTCCAGACAATATTGGCGGCTGCAGCAGCTGGACAAGACATGACGAGGAGTAAGCTCGACATCAGGACAGTTGCCACATTTTTGCTATTTTTTAACGCCATCAGCACAAATATGGTGCTTCATCTTTAATCTCGTGAGAGTAGTAGCTGTTTCTTTGTAGATATCTAGTTCTGTAATTTGGTATTTAGTTTTAATCTTTAGATGGAATTATAAGTTTAGATTTTTCCTTGGCATTTACATCTGCAAGGGAAGTAAGAATTGCAGTCTGATCTTGTGTGTAGTAGCTGTTTTTCTGTCGACATTTAGTTCTGTAATTTAGTATCTTGTATTTGGCCTTATTTCATTTTACTGAATTCGAAAAATATACATTGACAGAATTATGATCAATAAGCATCTTTCCTATTTTATTTATTTTTTCTTATAGCAATTCAAATATGAATTTAGCCATTTGGATAAAACTGTACACTAAAAATCAGAACAGCACTGGAATCACTAATTCATTTCCAGAAATCTAAACATCAAATCATTTTGAAAAAGACAACAGAATCAATTGTAAAAGATTGTAATAAACAATCAATAATACACATCGAATCAATTTTCTGTCAATAAACATAAAATCGCGTTAGAATAACTATTGAGAGATGTATGATAACTACAAGTAAAATACTTCTTGCTTGCTTTAGAATAATTCTAAGTAGCCCAAAAGTTTTGTTTTAGTTCAGAATTAGAGATTAACTTTTCCACGAGTTAATTCGTGGATGGTATTTCGAAAAGATACATGTATTAGATACTAGTATGGTTGGAATAATCCTTTAAGGATTTAACAACATGAAAGATATGAAACCTATATTTGAGTTCCGTCTGTATTATTTTTAGCAAGGCCGTTTGGTTTGGTTTGTCGCTCTACGGTTATTTTGTGCACATAAGGGCTAAACAGACTGGGACCTACAGTTTAAAATGGATTTCAACCACTCACAAACTTCTCCACTTCGAACTTGATGCCTGAGGTACCAAAAGGCTAGGTCTACCTAGGCTACCTAGTCACTTGGCCATCACGCCGCAAACATGACTCTATCAAAAAGGGTTTATCTTACGTTCTTTTTTATATCTGTTAAATATTGTTCTAATGCAACTGGCAATACGGAGACAGATAAATTTTATGCCATACTCAAGGGCTGCACCGCTGTTACCTTCAATAAGAACTACCCAGGGGGCACGTGTAGCTTGAAGGTGCGCTACTGACTCTGATGTCTGTTAAAAACAATAAATAGTTGTGGAGTGTGAGTTAAGTCCCTTATATTTTCAGAAAAACTAATAATAGCATTAATAATAATAAATAAAAATTTTTTTTTAGATCTTTACATTTAAATATTACAAACTGTCTGTGCTATTTATTAGAAAAACTTTTAAAAAAATACAGATAAATAAAAAATAAAAATAAATTTTTTTAAAGTAATTGCCAAGATTTTTAATCTATTTTCATTCCATCTGTTCATTCTTATATTTCCTTTTCTATATTTAAAATTTTGTAAGTTTTGCAGATGGTGATAAGATAAAAAAAAGGGTTAATATTGAAAAAAATTAGAATATTTTTTATTGTAATTTCCATATTAATTAAATTTTTAAATCCTTAAGAATATGAAAATTTTCAACAATTCAAGACGTTATTGCATAACAAATTTTAAAAAAAGTATTTTATTTGTTTCTATTTTTCCCATTTGTTCAAAAAAAAAAAAAAAAATGTTCGGTGATTAAGCCTATTTCTGACAAATACTTTCCAAAATCTAATTTTTTTTTTTTTAAATCTTCAAAACCTCACTGGCTCTGGCGCTCAGTACCACAGGTTTCGGGTTCTAGTCCCGACGGTGCCATGGATGGTTGTAGTGGTTCAGAATCCACTTTAAACTGTAGGTCCTGGTCTGTTTAGCCTAACGTGTGCACAAGATGACCGTAGAGCGACAAACCAAACCTCAAAACCTCATTAAGCAATAAATGACAAAAAAAGTAACCAAAAAACTTACTTCATTAATTGAGTATTTGTAATTTATTGAAAAAAATTTACACTTTTCAAATTAAAAAAAACTATTTAAAATATATTGGTCCAACTTTATAAAGGTTTGTTAATGCCAGAAATTTAAGAATAATTATTTCATTTTTATTAAATCAATGCATGTGTTTTAATACTGTGTCCAAAATGAAAGACCAATTTTCAATTTAAAATTCCCGGGGTTTATGGAGTTACAATTTTTTTTTTTTTTTTTTCAAGTTGTTGGCATTGTCCTTGACATCTGTGTGAAATCTGACGTCAAAATATTCATTAGTGTCTGAGTTACGCTTGGCTTTGTGAGACGCTAAAACTAATTCCGGCGATTTTTGAAATGTCTGAATTAATTGAGCAAAGAACTTGCGTTAAATTTTGTTTGCGGAAAAGAATAGAATGTTGCAAAGGCATTCGGTGAGCATTCCTATATCGGAAAGAAATGTTTAGAAGTGGTATAAACAGTTCAAAGAAGGCAGAGAGCGCGTTGAAGACGGAGCGCCCTCTGGGCGACCATCAATCTCAACCGACGAAGCTCAGGTCCAAAAATTAAAGATTTGGTGCTTGCAAACCGTCGATTTACAATTAGAGACCTTGCTGCTGATGATGGAATTTCAAAAGGATCGGTCAATTCCATTTTTGGGCCTCAAACGCGACAAATCTCGATTGGTACCAAAAACACTGAATGCGCTATCTCACACTGCATTGATTCTTCGTGACTTTTCGCCAAAAAATGAATCCCATATCGTTCCACAACCACCGTATTCACACAGTGCGACTTCTGGCTTTTCTGTAGACTCAAAAGACCATTCCGGGGACACCGTTTTGAATCGATTAAAGAGTGAATCGCCGTGCATCGCCAATCAACGTGAATCGCCGCGCACTTTGAAGGCCATCCCTGCCGATGACTTTTTAGCATGAATTGAGGATTGAAAAAATTGTGTCCGGAGCGGATTACTTTGAAAGCGATGAAATAAATTTGGAAGAATAAATAAAGAGTTTTTGAAAAAAAAATTTTTTAAATAGAACCGAAATCATGTCTTGATGCTCATTGGTCAAATTGCGTGCGAATTCTATGTGTACGATTACGATTCAAGCATCAATGAAATTTAAGAATGTTTTGTTACACGTTTTCTATAGCTTTAAATCGAAAATTATCATATTATATCATATCATAAATTATATATTTTCATCGAAATTTAGCTTAGAAAATTTCCTCTATTCTAGCGTGTTTCGATACTTTCTTTTAATTAATAATTTTGAACTTAAGTATTTTTTTTTTTTTTTTTTACTTCAACCTTAAAAATAGAAAAAAATTAATGATAAAAATTACATTTAACTAAAAGTTAAAAATAAAAATTAGAAAATTTTAGAATATTGGAACAAATTGATCAATCTTCAAAAATAATTTTAGAGGCTGAAGAATGTCAGATGCGGAAAGTTATAAGTTGAAATATTGAAATATGAACAAGAACATGTAATAAGTTAGTCGTTTACGAAATAGTTTGAATAGCAATTTGACAATAACAAATCTTTTAATTAAATTTAACTAAAAACTTTTTTTATATTTTTTCGCAATGCAACAGATAAAAAAAAAAAATAAGATATTAAAAAAAAAAAAAAAAATGAGAACTACGAATATTATTCTCAGTCATAAGAAATGACATAAACTCACATAAAAATCTCTCTCTAAAAATTTAGCGTAACATGATTCTTCATAAATAATTTTGTTCTTAATAAAAATCAGTCACTTTACTATCAACAGTGAATATAGTTTTAATACAGCAGCAAGATTAATATATAAAATAAAAAAGAATTAATAGAAAACGTACAAAATAATTTAGAATACTTTTTTTTTTTTTGCCATCGTACAAAAATTAATGCTTTTTTTGTGTAATTACAGATATTGCGTATGAATCCTCTAATCGTTTAACATTCTATGTAAATTGGTTTATATTAACAATTAATACAAAAAGAAATTACATTTTTACTAAGTAATAAATAATTTTTATACTAAATTAAAATACGTATGTGAAACGTCATCAAAAATGGCATTTGATTTATTTATTTTTTAATCGAATTTATCTTTACCAATTTCTAATTGTTTAAAGATGTAACAAACAATTGAAAAAAAGAAACATTAAAATAAAATTGACAGCAGAAGCAATTTTATGACGGCAAAATAAAATAAAATGTGAATGAATATAACTAAAAAATAATTTAGAATGAAAACAATAGACATTAAAAAGATTATTTTAAAAGAGTATTTAAAAAGAATATTAAAAAAAAAAAAAAAAAAAAAAAAAAAAAATTGAGAGAGAACATTATTAAAAAAAAATTCCCATTTTATTTTAAAGAAAATTTTTTGAAAATAAAGAAAAATAATTCTTAATATTAATAATTTAAATATTTTCGAATGATTTAATTATTAATGAAAGAGAATAAATAAGAATCATGAATCATGAATCATGAATGTGAATAAGAAAGGATAAAAGTTAAGACGCCATTTTTCTAAATGTAATTCTTTTGCAGACGATTCTTGAATTACATAGTTTAGAATTACAATCCAAAAAATAATAATAATAATAATAATAATAATATTAACACATTTTTTATTTAAATAAATATAAATAAATGAAATAAAATAAAAATAAAGAGATAACATAAAAAACATAAAATGTAAAAAGAACTAAAAAGAATATTTTCGGTAATGTTGGCAAAAATCGGTATTTATGTACTGTATTATCATAATACACTGAAGTGACAAAAGTTATGGGATACCTCTTAATGTCGTGTCGACCCTCCTTTCGCCCGGCGAAGTGCAGCAACTCCACGTGGCATGGACTCAACAAGTCGTTGGAAGTCTTCTGCAGGAATATTGAGCCATGCTGTCTCGATAGACGTCCATAATTGTGAAAGCGTTGATGGTGCAGGATTTTGGGCACGAACAGACCTCTCGATGATGTCCCATAAATGCTCGATGGGATTCATGTCGGGCGATCTAGGTGGCCAGATCATTCGTTGGAATTGTCCAGAATGTTCTTCCAACCAATCGCGAACAGTTGTGGCCCGGAGACATGGCGCATTGTCATCCATAAAAATCCCATCGTTGTTTGGGTACATGAAGTCCATGAATGGCTGCAAGTGATATCCAAGTAGCTGAACATAAGCATTTCCAGTCAGTGTTCGGTCCAGTCGCACCAGAGGACCAAGTCCATGCCATGAAAAAACAGCCCACACCATTACGGAGCCACCACCAGCTTGAACAGTGCCTTGCTGACAGTTTGGGTCCATGGCTTCGTGGGGTCTGCGCCACACTCGAACCCTGCCATCAGCTCTTACCAACTGAAATCGTGACTCATCGGACCAGGCCACGGTTTTCCATTCATCTAGGGACCAACCGATATGCTCACGTGCCCACGAGTCGCTGCAAGCGATGTCGTTCTGTCAGTAAAGGCACTCGAGTCGGTCTTCTGCTGGAATAGCCCAAGAAAGCCAAATTTCTCCGCACAGTTCTAACAGACAAGTCCCTTGTACGTCCCACATTGATTTCTGCGGTTATTTGACGCAGTGTTGCTTGTCTGTTAGAATTTACGACTCTTTGCAGACGTCGCCGGTCTCGGTCGTTAAGTGCAGGTGGTCGACCACTGCGCTGTCCATGGTGGGATGTTATGCCTGAAATTTCATACTCTCGGCACACTCTTGACACAGTGGATCTGGGAATGTTGAATTCCCTAACGATTTCCGAAATGGCATGACCCATGCGTCTAGCTCCAACTAACATTCCGCGTTCAAAGTCTGTTAATTCCCGTCGCGGTCATCATCACGTCAAAACCTCTTTACATGAATAACTTGAACAGAAATGAAAGCTCTGCGAAAGCACTGCGCATTTATACCTGTTCTACGCGATGCTACTGCCATCTGAAAATTTGCATATTGCTATCCCCTGACTTTTGTCACTTCAGTGTATATACATATTATTTATTTATTATTTTGGTATTATTGTACAAATCACTATGATAATAAGTAAAACAAGCACAAATTGTTCAAGATTTATTTATTATTTTTAAAGCGAAAATTTACATTTGTGGATTACAAACAGAAATTATGGCACTAATAAAATATTATTGAAGATAATACATTCAATAATTTTTGAGAATATTTGCATGACTATATATTGAAAATTTTCTGAATTTTCTTTAACAAAAGAAAAAGTTTTCAAAGAATAGTACAGACTTTGCAACTATTTTTTAATACCATATTCACAAGTACAATAACAGTAATGGGCTCTTTAGGAGAGGGAGGGTAAAGTTTTCCGTGTTTGTCAAACCATGTTTTGATCTTGTTGAACCATTACATGAAGTTCAAAATTGAAGGGTCTGTTGAACCTAAGTGAATGGAGTTTATTTGAAAACAAACGTCACTAACTTTTACGACTTGAAATAGATTCGTTTTACGATTTTTTACTTTATTCGTAATAAGCGTGCTGCCACTGAGGTCAAGTGTTCTTGGAACACAAAACTTCTGGTGGTTTTGGCATGACAGAACTCAGTTCCAAAATGTTCTTTTCAGTCGTGGGTTTATTTAATTCTTTGTTTCAAAATTCGAACATGCGTTATTTAATTTGAGAACTATCTTTTGATAACTCGTGTAGACCTTTTAGTAGTTCTTATTAATTTACACCATCTTTAAATCCTTTTGATAGCTCTTATTAATTTACACCATCTTTAGATCCTTTTGATAGTTCTTATTAATTTACGCCACATTTTGAACCTTTTGATAGTTCTTATTAATTTACAACACTTTAGAGCCTTTTGATAGTTCTTATTAATTTACACCGTTTTTAGATCCTTTTGATAATTCTTATTAATTTACACTATCTTTAGATATTTTTTATAGTTCTTATTAATTTACACCATCTTTAGATCCTTTTGATAATTAATAAGAACTATCAAAAGGTTAAAAATATGGTGTAAATTAATAAGAACTATCAAATCTAAAGATGATCTAAAGATGGGTGTAAATTAATAAGAGCTATTAAACGGATGAAAGATCAAAAGATAGTAAATTAAATAATGCAACACCATCTTTTGATAACTCTTATAGATCATTTTTGATAGTTCTTATTAATTTACACCATCTTTTGATAACTTTTGGATCAAAAGATAGTTCTCAAATTAAATAATCTTTTGATAACTCTTATAGATCCTTTTGATAATTCCATCTTTTATTTTTTATAGTTCTTATAATTTACTCTTTATCCTTTTGAGATCCTCTTTTGTAACTATTTTTTATTAATTTACACCATCTTTTGATAACTCTTATAGATCATTTTTGATAGTTCTTATTAATTTACACCATCTTTTGATAACTCTTTGGATCCATTTGATAGTTCTTATTAATTTACATTTTTTGATAACTCTTATAAATCCTTTTAACATAGTTCTTATTAATTTACACCATCTTTTGATAACTTATTATAGATCCTTTCGATAACTATAGATCCTTTTGTTATTAAATTTACACCATCTTTTGATAACTCTTATAGATCATTTTTGATAGTTCTTATTAATTTACACAATCTTTTGATAACTCTTTGGATCCATTTGATAGTTCTTATTAATTTACATTTTTTGATAACTCTTATAAATCCTTTTAATAGTTCTTATTAATTTACCCCATCTTTTGATAACTCTTATAGATCCTTTTTGATAATTCTTATTAATTTACGATAGATTTTTATAGTTATTAATTTACACCATCTTTAGATCCTTTTGATAGTTCTTATGAATTTACACCATCTTTTGAAAAATATCTAAATTTATATTTTTTTTTGATAGTTATTAATTTACACCATCTTTTGATAGTTCTTATTTTTGATTAGATCCTTTTGATAGTTCTTATTAATTTACACCATCTTTTGATAACTCTTATAGATCCTTTTGTTATTTTTTATTAATTTACACCATCTTTTGATAACTCTTATAGATCATTTTGATAGTTCTTATCCTTTTTTTGGATAACTCTTATTTTTTGATTTCTTATTAATTTACACCATCTTTTGATAACTCTTATAGATCATTTTGATAGTTCTTATTAATTTACACAATCTTTTGATAACTCTTTGGATCCATTTGATAGTTCTTATTAATTTACATCTTTTTGATAACTCTTAAAAATCCTTTTAATAGTTCTTATTAATTTACCCCATATTTTGATAACTCTTATAGATCATTTTGATAATTATTATTAATTTTCACTTTCTTTTGTTAATTCTTTGTTTAGTTTGCAACCTTCTGCGTACAAAAGTTAATTTAATCGAATTAACATTTTTGGTTAGTAATTCAAGTTTTTTTTTTTTCTTTTATATTTTTATTCATTTGCCTTTTTTTTAACGAATGGACCACACAATTAGTAGTGTATTTGAAATAAAAAACATTTGTTAATTATTTCGTGCATATACGATTGAATGGTTAAATGTAAAATTAAAAAAGCAAAAAGATTTCTGAAAAAATACATTTTTACTTTTAAAATACATGTGTGTTGTATTAAAAAAATTACAGAAAACAAATTTCAAAGATTTGCATTCCCATTTTTTTTTTCCAATTCTTATGTTACAATGAAATTGTAATTATTATTCTCCTTACTAGACTAAATTAATTGATGATAGAACAGAAGACTAAACAAACATTTGAATAGCAATACTGTTTATTATGTACCATACAAGCTCCATACAAATTTACTATTACATAAACTCACGTCCTATTAGCCAGCAGGGCGGCAAAATACTATACAGAATTAAATACGCCAATACAGAATTAAAATGCATTTTTTTATGTTATGAATGCAACTTCGCTTATTGTTTATCCACAAAAAATATATACATGAACTTCTAGAAATGCAATTTGTCAATATTATTTTAAGAGTCAATCTCTTGCATGGGTAAAGTTGACGTAGAAAAATTCAAAAATAATGTTTCAATTTACAAATTCATTTAAGTGATAATTATAATAAAGACAAAAACAGACAGAAATTGAATATAAAACGACATACCTTAAATGAAACTGACTTGCACAGGTATTATGGTTTTTTTAAGGGCAACTTTTAAACTGAAAATTATATTTATTTATTGAAAATTGCTTTTTTTTCTTTTGGAGTTTTTCTCAATATTGGGCATAATTTTGACATTTTAAATGCTGAAGTTTCTTAACAAAACACGCATAATCAAAAGAATTAGAGAAAAAAATTCACATAATTTGCCAGCAATGAAAACTTTCTTATCAATTAACCAATATTGATACTTAAGGGTGCGCAGAAGATCTACCTCTCCGTGGTGCACCTGGTAACACTCTTTAGTGGCTAAAAGATCTACAACTTGGCATAATTGTTAGATTAATGAACTCTGTTTCAGCATGTTTTGTTGTATTCTCTTTTTTTTTTTTGCTGTAACTGTTCATAATCTGCCATTGGAAATAAAAAAAAATATATTGATACTTAAAATTTATTTTTAGCGTATAATACCATCTAATAACAAAAAATTTCATTGCGATAATCACCAGTACAATTAAAAGAAAATATTTTCTGAAAATAAGAAATTCGTGTCTTAGTTGGATATTTTATTTTGCCATTCTAATCATAATTAGCATTTCAGATGTGTTGCCATGACAACAAGATTAATTACCTTTTTTGGCGTGGTATTTCCTATCTTTTGAAACATCTATAAAGCTTATTCTATGCTAAAGATTTGAAAATTATTTATGCAAAACTAATTTTAATTATTTCATTTGCTAATCATGTACGGCAACAATATGACTCAACGAATGCAATAATATATCTTTTATAACTTTTTTTTTTAGCTTTTACATTCTGTAATGAGTTTTATGTTTGAAGCAGAGCGAATTCTGTCTTCATTTGACTGTAGTAATTCAAGAATCGGACGTTAATTTTCGAGCCTTCGTTTTCACCCTTTGAGCCCTCAAACAAGTTTTTTCCTCCCCTCTTTCTCCTGCTGTTATTGCAATTATGTATTTTCGTTCAATAAAATGGGGCGTCTTGTTCGAAGAGTTCCTCTCACCCCATTGGATGCAACGATTGACACGGGTTACGCCTCCTTGTTTTATTCGCAAATTCAAATAACCCGTCACTCTTTCCATTTGTTTAACTTTTTTTTTTTTTTCACCTTTCAATTCTGAGCCAAATTGGCGACAAATCGTTTCTGCGATAGAAAATTCAAAACACGTGCTCTGATTAGGTGACAGCCGTAGAATTTGAAAGGACTCGTAAACCAATTTTTTGACCGGGCAGTACTTCGACAGACGAGAGAATCCTCTCATAAAATTTTAAAAGAACATTTTTGGTTTTGCAATATAAATATAGGTTCATATCATACAGTTTCAATAGCAAATAATATAAATAAGAGTTAAAAAAATCTTTATTCCGAAATTTTAATTAAACAAACATAACTCTTGAAAATAATAAAGAAATTAGTAAAAACAAATAACAACAAACAAAAAATATTTCTTATAACTTTGGATATTTTGGTTTGGCTTGTCGCTCTACTGTCATTTTTTAAATTTTTTTTTAATTTAATTTAATTTTTTATTATTTTTTTTTGCATATTTTAGGCTAATTAGACAGGGACCTATAATTTAACTCTGTTTCCGAACCACTAACAAACATCCATGTCACTGCCAGGATTCAAACCTGAAGCCTGTGGTACTAAAGAGCAGGGCCCCAGCCAATTGGCCATTAGGCCTCAGGGTACTTAGAATTTCTTTGAATTGCAAACTTCTCTAATGTCGAATACAATAACCGAAAATGGATTCTAAAATCTATTCTATATCCAAAGATAACGTGCGTAGTATGAGTGCTAAGGGACTAAATTTCGAATCCGATGGTGGCATCTGCTTCTGTTGTAGTCCCTGATTTCAGAAACGAAGATTCTTTGATGTCGATTTGACGACATTTGTGGCGACATTATTGTAGTCACCTTCATAAATGAAGATTCTCGATAGCGGTATTTGCTTCGTTACAGTCACTGCTCTCAGAAACGAAGATTCTTGATGTCGGCATTTGCTTCTGTTGTAGTCACTGCTTTCAGAAATGAAGATTGTCGATGGCGACTCTGACAACATGTATAAACGTCGCACATCGATAGTCAAGCTACCTAGTTGAAGTTTCTGGGTTTTCCAGTACAATACACAATTACATAGGGGCACACATAATTACCAGGACAATACACAATTATATAGTGGCACACACATTATTAAGACAATACACAAATACTAGGGCAATTACTCTAAAAGTCCTTCCGGAAAGCACAAATCTACCATCATCTCACGCAAGTGATTATGTAGCAAGTATTTATGTAAGTAGGTATATAGGTTTAGGTAAGGTAAGGTAAAGGTAAGGTATAGGTAAGTAGGTTTATACGTAGTAGAAAAAGAATAGCTAAAGAAATGCCAGTTAGGTCAGTATTAGAATCATCCAGGTAGAATAATTGTCATTTTTTCAAAGAATAATTGTCGAACTTAGTGCGATGACCCCTATTTGTTGCTGCATTATATTAAGAAAACTCCCTTTGCACAAATATGTTGTTGGAAAAAGAAGTAAAATATACAAATATCTACTTTTTTTGCAGGTTGGGATACTTTTCCGTTAATCTTATGCAAAAATTAGTTCATGGTAGGTCTTTGCATTAAATAATTAGATTTTCATAATCAATTGAAAAAACTTAATAGATTAGATGCAACTTTAAATGGATCCCAAATCCTTGAAATGTTCTCATACAACGTGTCCCCAGAATGAGTATTTACCAAAATTTCATAATTTTTTAACAGAACACGTACTAACATTCTATAGAATACCAGTGTCACATGTTTGAGAAACGCTGCTCTTTATAAGGTTCAAACTCAAATCTTGTTAAGAGTCAAGTCTTGTTTATCTTCAAAATATATCGGAACGAAATTCGATTTAACATTTATTTTATATAAATAAAATGCTTTTAAGTAAATTTTAAAGTATGTAAACAAAGTATTGTCATAATAGAAAAAAATCGCTCATTATTTTGAAGATTCAGATACAGTGGTATCTCGATATACGTTGCGGCCTGGTGGCCAAGTAGTTAGTGCTCTGGCCTTTGGTATCATAGACTTCCGGCTTGAATCCTGGTGGTGGCATGGATGTTTGTTAGTGGTACGGAATCGACTTTAAACTGTAGATCCTGGTCTATTTGCCTTCAAGTGCACAATATGATCATAGAATGATAAACCAAACCAATCGATATACGTCCGCTTTGAAATAAGCCCAATTTAATGTTTCCTTTTTTGAGGTAAAAACCTTTTTTGGTACCTTTGTGTGGAATACGACGCCAAATAGACGGATGTTTAAAGTTTTTCAGAGCGCAATAGCATTATGTGGAATAACCAGAAAATGTCACATTTCCGAAACATCCTGATGAGAAAAGAAGAAAGAAAGAAAGTAGAAACCAAAAAGAAATATAAAAAGAAAATAGAAATAGAGAAAGTAGAAGCAAAGTTCTTTGGACTTGTTCTCGTCAATAGCACTCACAATGTGTTCAAGCAATGGACTGTATGTTGAATCACACTCACAACTTAACACAATAAAACTCTACGGGTTTAAAACTTAACGAAATAGATTTATTTACATGACAGTCACAGCCACTCGCAGACGTGCTGTTCACTCTCTGCCGATCAGGCACTACACTACACAGACTCGACTTAAGCGCACGCAGGCGCATGCGTATACATACACTTTTTTCGCCGCTAGGGGGTATCCTTGCGCGTAGGCGCGAACAGGACTTATTTTTAGTAAGTATCAAATCTAGGGATTACCATCCAAGTCCAAGTAGAGAAAATAGAAAAATTAATTTGGCAATTTTTCATTTATGTATACATTTTATGTTACTGCTTATGTATTAGGGAATTTTAGCACAGAACAGTGCTGATATTATTTTATGTAGCCCTATCAATGTATAACATATCAATAAGAATACGATTTTTTTTCAAGTGAAAAATTTAAACACATCCCCAGTATTTTTAAGGGAAAAATTTGTTTGGTATATGTCGAAGGATCGGGAAAGCATTAGGGACATATTCCGTGGTATCCTGTATTTTATGTTTTTTATGATATAACGAAACTAAAAATTTTCCACAATTTTCGATGCCATGGATGATGTCGATTCACAATGACATCGATGTTTATTCCGTTGAAAGCAATTGAGTATACAGTTCGATATTTGAGTAAAATAGTTTATCAAAGCTTCACCAATATTGAGATAAAGCGATTTCAGCGATTTTTTTCATAATAAGATAATAAGATAATAAAAAAAAATTTTGTATACTAATAGTGAATTACAATTCCATGAATTTTAACAGAGGTAACAAACACTCACACACACACACGAAAAAGAACTCAAAATATGACTACAAAATTAATCCAACACCTGGAATGAAAAAACGAGATATCTTAGAGTAATTTTTCATTAACATTTAATTCAATTAATGTGAAAGTTTCTGATTAAAACTGATTCCAAACAGATACTAAAATCACACGTGGAAGAACATTAGGAATTGTAAACTTGAGTGGATAGCAGACAAGGCTTAATTTGAAAAGCTACTAAACAAGCTGAAAATCTTTAGAATTCGAAAAGGTATGAATAGCAGCCGAAAACTCAAAAACTCTTATTTGGTTTGGTTTGTCGCTCTACGGTCATTTTGTGCACAGGAGGGCTAAACAGACCGGGACTTACAGTTTAAAGTGGATTCCGAACCACTAACAAGCATTCATGTCACTTCCAGGATTCGAACCTGAAGTACCAAAGGCCAGACTGCTAGCCACTTGGCCATAAGAACGCATTGTTATTGGGAAGGGTAAAATCCCTATTATAGGAATTTCAAATTTAATGCAAAAATTGATATTGAAGAAGGCATAAGTCTGTATCTAGTTTTTTTTTTTTTTTTTTTTTTTTTTTTGAGAATAGTATTTCAGAGGGAGGTCTAACAACTTTTGGAACTACTCTCTTTGAAATAAATCAGTCACTAGCTCACAGATAAATATATTCCAAACTTTCTTTAACTGCCATATAAAAATTCAAACCTATTCCATTCATACAGTTATTCTTCCAATATCAGTCATTTCATTACGTATTTTTAAATATTTATATACTGTAATCTGTTTCATATAATACAAATTTATATGTTAAAAATTTTTAGCAATTCTTAGTACGAATTATGGTCTGCTGTGTACAATCAGACAGTTTCACAAAATAAATTTTAAGTAAAAGCCACCTGAAACATGCTTTTGAAAAAGAGAAAAAAAATTCACGGAATCTAATAAACAAGAATCAACCAAATAACAACCTATTCTTTTAACCACAACTTATTTTTTCTACAATAAATAACTTAATATTTGATATTTACAATAAATTTTTTTTTTTTTTTTCTGTTATGAAGGCTTCTTGTTGGACACTTTAGATGTTTCCATTAAAATGATACATAATAATAAAAAAAAAATTTTAAGTATAAAAAACAATTTAAATTTATCATGTGTGAAAATACTTTGCTGGATGATTATACATGCGAGTATACCAATGTTCATTGGCCCAGGAAATATATGGAGCAATTGGTCAGAATACAACATGAACGGGAATTCTGCACTTTAGGTTCCGCTTGTTTATTTGGCGATTTTTTTTTTTTCCCTTGTGGTTTTCGTCAAGTCCTCTCTTAAATACAGAAAATAGCCTCTGCGATTACAGAATATACCGGTTTTGGTGATCCCATTTGGCGCTGAAAAGGGGCTTGGCGAACTTGAAGCCTAAGTGCAGAATCCCCAAAAACTCCCAAATTCAATAACCACAAGAATATAACAAAATTTAATAACTCTAGAACTTTATGAAGAAGCAATTGTTCAGGCACTAACAAAGCGAAGAACAATTACGGAAGAATTAGAAGAAGTACTAGCCAATTCAGACAGAGAAATCTGTTAAGTGATGGTTAAGTTAACTATCATAAGCATAAACTAATCCTTAGACACTATTTTGGGGAAATTGAAACAGTAATTAATGAAAGCCAGAACATTAAAAATGGACCACAGAGCACATGACTTGATATATGGGTGAATTGTTATATTTAGCAACACATATTTTAAAAACAAAATAAAAATCACATGAAAATCAGCATTTATTTTAAATAAAAAATTTTGAAATGTAAGGTTTTAATGTTGCGTTAGAAGATTAATCTGTTTTAAATAATATCTTTAGACTCTTACTTATATTTTTTTTCAATTCCTTCTATTAGCTCACACTCTTCCTATATATATATTTTGTTCAAATTTTCAATCGTTCATAAAATACTTTTTTATTCCTCCATTCAAGTACAAATACATTTTTAATGAACTTGTAGTGGATGACACTGATGTTAATACAGTTTTTCAAATATTACTTGATTAATTAAATTAAATGAATCAATTTTAGCTTTTTTTTAGATTTAAGCTGCATATATCTACCAATAGATGGCGCCAGATAAACTTAAAAAAATGAATGAAAATTATTTATAAAGGACTTTCTGTAATATAATGAAAAATGTAGGACTTGAGTTTAAATTTTTTTTTTTTTTTTTTAATTACTGTTTTAAAGACGCCTTTAACTTTTATCATGTATGTATAATAAAAAAAGTGGCAAAATTTGTGAGAGAAAAGAAATACTTACTCAACTAATATATAACAAAAGTAATGGGATAGCAATATGCAAATTTTCAGATGGCCATCGCGTAGACAATAAATGCATGCTTTCGCAAAAATTTCATTTCATGTTCAAGTTATTCATAAGAGGTAAAAAAAAGTGGAACGCGGAAAAGCTAGAAGCATTCATGCCATTTCGAAATCGTTAGAAATAAATTCCCAGATACTGTGTCAAGAGGTGTGCCGAGTATGGCATTTCAGGCATAACATCCCACCATGAACAGCGCAGTGGTCGACCGCCTGCATTTACGACCGAGACCGGCGACGTATCGAAATTCTAACAGACAAGCAACACTGCGTCAAATAACCGCAGAAATCAATGTGGACGCACATTGTTTGTTAGAATTGTGCGGAGAAATGTGGTTTCAGGGCTATTCCAGCAGAAAAACCTTTACTGAAGAACGACATCGTTCTTCTCATGGGCACGTGAGCATATTTGTCCTAGATGAATGGAAAACCGGGCCTGGTCCGATGAGTCACGATTTCAGTTGGTAAGAGCTGATGGTAGGGTCGAGTGTGGCGCAGACCCCACGAGCCATGGACCCAAACTGTCAGCAAGGCACTGTTCAAGCTGGTGGTGGCTCCGTAATGGTGTGGGCTGTTTTTTTCATGGCATGGACTTGGTCCTCTGGTGTGACTGGACTGACTGGAAATGCTTATGTTCAGCTACTTGGAGATCACTTGCAGCCATTCATGGTTCATGTACCCAAACAACGATGGGATTTTTATGGAGGACAATGCGCCATGTCACCGGGCCACAACTGTTCGCGATTGGTTTGAAGAACATTCTGGACAATTCAACGAATGATCTGGCCACCTAGATCGCCCGACATTCCCATCGAGCATTTATGGGACATCATCGAGAGGTCTGTTCGTGCCCAAAATCCTGCACCATCAATACTTTCACAATTATGGACGTCTATCGAGACAGCATGGCTCAATATTCCTGCAGAAGACTTCCAACGACTTGTTGAGTCCATGCCACGTAGAGTGTGCACACTTCGCCGGGCGAAAGGAGGGCCGACACGATATTAAGAGGTATCCCATGACTTTTGTCACTTCAGTGTATATATATATGAAAACAGACGGGCATTAGAAGGAAACAGGGCATTAATAAAAACAGAAAATAGTTCCTCATATATATTTGTGTAGGGCCTGAATGCTGAATGGTCGAGTGTCTGGCGCTCTGTTCGAGTGGCATGGATATTTGTGTGGTTCGAATCCATTTTAAACCGTAGGTCCCGGTCTAATAGGATCGTAGAGCGTTGTGGGGCATTGTTACTCCGCGTCCGTGGCTTATCTTCAAGTTAGACGCGCCCCCCTGGGTAATGCAAAGTGAGTAACGTCTGTGCAAAGCTTGCCTTAAGGCATCCAAGACCAAGCTGTCTAGGTGTTTGCCAGCTGCGTCAGAAAGAAAAAAAAATATTTTGTGTATTAGTAGATAAAGGAAAGGATAGAATGGAGTCGATAAGAAAAAAAGAAATAAAAGTGCTTTACAGACAGTTAAAATAAATAAACATCAATATCTGAAACACTTATCAGTATAGTATTTTTATCTCTCTAGTGCATATAAAGATAGCAAACTATCAGAAAAATATCGTCTCTGTTTACATCATTTATCTTAAAATACATATCTTTCTTTCACTTTTATTTATCTTAAACTAATAAAACAGTTTTTGTTGTAAAATTGTGCTATTAATAGCGCTCTTTAAAACTGTGAAATGATTTGTTAGTTTAAGATAAAGAAAAGCGAATGATATAAAAACAAAACTTAATTGGTGTATTATACATCAAAGAAAATGAATCGCCCGCGAATTATACGCCACTGAGAATTATACGAGATCTTTTCATTTTCGGTTTCCACAGACTGCGATTCACTCGCTGATACGGATTAAACGAGATCGTTTATTTTTTCGATGCGAAAGTACCACTGCTGATTATACGTGATCCTTTATTTATTTATTATTATTTATTTTTTTTTATCCCAAAATACCCTTTGCGATTAAAAGAGAACTTTTATCTTTTCCTGCCAAAGATAACGATTACGAATTATTTGTCGATGCAGATTATATGAGATCCTTTATTTTTCGTCCCGAAAAAAAAACGATGTGAACTATACGAAATCTTTCACAATTCCCAATCGGTATTTCGCGCTAAAAATACCGATTGCGAATTGTGCGTCACTGTGGGTCATACGAGCTGTTTATTTTTCGATTCAAAAATACCGATTGCCAGTTATTCACCATTGCGGATTATACGAGATCTTTGTTTTTCGATTTGAAAGTACCGCTGCTCATTATACGAGATTCTTTATGTGTTTACTTATTTTATTTTTATTTATATTTATTTATTTATTTTTTATTTTATTTTTTTTTATTCATTTTATTTTATTTTTATTTATTTTATTTTATTTATATTTATTTATTTTATTTTATTTATATTGTTTTTATTTATTTATTTTCCGGAAGTAACTTTCTGATTAAAATAGAGCTTTCATCTCTTCGCGCCAAAACAGCGATTGCGAGTTATTCACCGATTCAGATTATACGAGATCCTTTATTTTTTCGGCCGGAAAATACAGCCGCTGATTATACGTCTTTTACTTTTTCGGTTCGAAAATACCACTGCGGATTATATGAGATTTTTATCTTTTTGCGCCGAAAATATCGATTGCGAATTATTCATCATTGGCGATTGATTATACGAGCTGCTTTATTTTTTCATTTGAAAATACCGACTGCCAGTTATTCGCCGCAGTGGATTATACCAGATCCTTGTAGACTATACTAGATCTTTCATCTTTTCGCGCCGAAAATACCGATTTTAGAGTTTCATCTGTGCAGATTATACGATCTTCATTTACTTATTTTTTGTCCGAAAATAGCGTTGCGATTAAAAGAGATTTTTTCGTTCCAAAAATGCCGATAAAGATGCAGATTATACGAGATCCTTTTATTTTAACGGCCCGAAAAATACCGCTGCTAATTATACGAGATATTTTATCTTTTTGCGCCGAAAGTACCGATTGCGAATGATTCAACTCTGTGGATTATTTTTTTTTTGTTCTAATGCAACTGGCAAACACTTAGACAATTGTCTTGGATGCCTTAAGGCAACCGCTGCACCGACGTTACTCTCTTAGCATTACCCAGGAGGTACGTGTAGCTTGAAGATAAGCTACGGACGCGGAGTAACAATACCTCCGCAACGCTCTACGATCATGTTAGACTAGGACCTACGGTTTAAAGTGGACTCCGAACCATTACAAACATCCATGGCACCACCGGCATTCGAAACCTGTGGTACCGAGCGCCATTATACGAATTGCGCTAGCCACCGCTCGGCCATTCAAGCTCAGTCTGCGGATTATACGAATTGCTTTATTTGTTCGATTCGAAAATATCGACTGCCAGTTATTCGCCGCTGCGTATTATACGAGATTCTTTATTTTTTCGATTCGAAAATACTGCTACGGATTATACGAGATCTTTTATATTTTCGCGCCGAAAATACTGATTGCGAGTGTCATTGCTGCGGATTATACGAGATGCTTTATATTTTTAAGCCAAAAATAGCGATTGCGAGTTATTTGCCGATGCAGATAATATGAGACCCTATATTTTTCGGCCGGAAAATACCGCTGCTGATTATACGACGTCCTTCCTTTTTCGATTCGAAAATACCGACTGCAAATTATTCATCACTGCGGATTATACGAGCTGCTTTTATTTCTTCGATTCGGAAAATACCGACTGTCAGTTATTCTCCGATGCGGGTTATACGAGATCCCTTTATTTTTATCACCCAAAATACCGCTGCTGATTATACGCTGTCTTTTTTTTTTCGGTTCGAAAATACCGCTGTAGATTATACGAAATCTTTATCTTTTCGCACCGAAAATACCGACTGCGAGTAATACGCAGCAGCGGATTATACGAGATCCTTTGGTTTTTCTGCCGAAATTATACGAGATCCTTTGTTTTTTCGAAAATGCCGATTGCGAATTATTCATCGCCGTGGATTATATGAGAAACTTTATTTTATTTGAGTCGAAAATACAGACTGCGAGTTATAAGCCACTGCGGGATTACAGACAGCAAATTATTATACGAGTAGTTAGTTTTCAAGCCCTTGTTATTATTTATTTATTTATTAGTGTTTATTTATTTATTTATTTTTTTAGTATTTTATATTATTTATTATTATTTTTTTAGTATTTATTTTTTTTTGTACTTATTTATTTATTTTTTTTTTTCAATCAGACCGGGCATTTATTTATTTTTTGCTGTTTTGCCTTTGGTTTAAAAAAAAAAAAAACTAAAATAAAATTAAAAAAACGTCTAAAAAGTCTTCTTATCGTATACACTGAGCTTTAAAATAACATCGTTTTTACAAGTTGATTAATTTCAATTTTCTGCGTGTTGGTTGCTGTCTTTTAAGCGCCAAATATAACTAGGTTGATGAAAAGAAAATTCCGACAAATTCAACTTTTTGATAAATCTGGGAAAGCCCAGATAAGATTCATCAATAAGATGTGCCAAAATAGTTGGACGCAATAGAGATTAATAATTTTTCTTCAATCGTCCATCATTATTGAAGTCGTCATTTATTTTTATGCCAATAACAATGCATCATTCCTTCAGATAAGAAGCTCTTTTCTATTCTAATTAGATTTCA